>VDFB02026875.1:0-13506 GCA_007258455.2 Sequoia sempervirens | reverse complement strand
TTAGACTACCCTGATCAATCACATTCGAGATGTGTCCACACTTTGCTTGGTACACAATATCACAGAGGAGAATGTGGCCCTGAGACTGTTGGCTGCCTCATTAAAAGGAAAAACTCTACAATGGTTTAGAGGGCTGCTAGCTAATTTAATAGCCACTTGGGACTAGATTGGTGATGGTCTACATAGACAATTTGTAGACAAGTCAGACCATCTCTCTTTATTAGAGTAGCTGAGCACTATCAAGCGTGCTCCACATGAGCACCTAACTGATTTCAATTACCATTTTCAGTGAACTTGGGATAAAATTCCCTTGATTGTCAAACCCTCACCCAAGCACGCCTTTCTATTTTATCTAAAAGCCCTGAACCCTAAAATTCTAGTTATGATTTAGTCAATGGGGGGTTTCACATTACCCAATGCTTATGAAATTGCAATAAGAGATGAAAACTATCTTATTCAAGTGGGTAAGATTTCTCCTAGACCGCCCATGCCTATATTTCCTGAGATTCAATCACCCGTAAATCTGCCACCTATAGCCTCTATACCTGCATACTAGTAATAGGTTATCAAGCTTCCAATCAAGAAAATGTCATCGCTGAGCAAAATGGAGAGTTTCAAGAGATTAAAAGTATGATACAATATTTGGGAAAGAATTTCAGCAATGAGTTTGTAAGCCTCAAAAAATAGTTCGTTCAAGAACAAAGGCCTAACTTAGTCCATTTTCAGCTAAGTCAGCAAAATAGAGGACCTTTTCAAAATGATTATAAAAAAAAGGAATCTTAACCCCATGCTTTTCAAGCCCTATGATCCTAATATTCCTAGTCCTTCAAGAGAGCTTGTACCTCAAAACAACATGGCCAAGAGAAAGAGTGGTGTTACCCTTGTAATCAACCTCACAATTAGGATGAATGCATGAACAAAATGGAAAATCAAGCTCTTATTGTGCAGAGCAGTTATGCTGGACAAGAAAACTTATCAAGTGGAGATGGAGAGTAGCGAAGCAGTTCTGAAATTCCTTTGATGAATTGGCAGAGTGTTGATTTTTGTGGAATCAATCATTATCAAGGTCTGAACTAGCAAGGTTCATCTATTGCGACAAACACAAGGGAAAAAAGAAGAGAAATGGACGCTAACTAGCAAGTTGTAAGTGTAGAACAGTGAGCTGCAAACTTGGAACAAGCTATAAGAGGCCAAAATCAGGCCATTGCATCACAAACTATCCCGACAATGCACCCAAAGGTGCATATTCTATAGAGAGAACAACAAAGAGTGAGTGATACAACTATATTTGTTGGTCTACAGAAGGTAAAATTTGTATCTTTCAATGTAGTAGATCATTTAAAGAAGGCTAGAGTTAGCCTATCCATTATGGATGCACTTCATATCCCTGGACAAAAGGAGTTGTTGCAAAATGCTTTGTCTTAGTTTTCATCTTTAGATATTTCAAATACAGAAAAGAGAAAAATGGTGCTTGCCAATAGCTTAGAAATAAAAGTTGAACAACAAAATAGAGAAGTAAAACATTCACCATTGACCGTGAAGTCTGAGCCAATAGCTTCAAAGTCTATGTTGAACCATACAACACTAGCTCTACAAGTAGCATCCCGCCAACCACTCTTGAGTTAGAGAGTCCATCTGTAGCATGTAATCCTAATTTATCTGGTGAAGAAGAAAATTTGGATGATTGGGCTGTTGAAAATCAAGACTTTGATCCTTCTAGCCATACTGAAGAGGTTGAGTTAGAAGTTTCTGTAGTTCATGAACCTAATACGCCAATCCCTAACCTGGTCAAGGATCAAAAGCAACTCGACCAGCAAGAGAACCAACTTTGGAAGCTGTACTTTGACGGTTCAAGGTGCAGAATGGGGGTAGGCGGAGGAGCAATGTTGGTTTCACTAGACAAAGACAAATCCTATTCAACCTTCATATTTGCATTCAGTTGTACAAATAATACAACAAAGTACAAATCCCTCATCCATGGTCTAGAGTGGGCCCAAAAAAGAGGTATTAAATGTTTGCAAGTCCATGGTGATTCTGAATTAATTATGAACCAGGTTAGAAATTTAAATTCTATGAAAAATGATACACTAAAAAAAAAAAGTATAGGGTGTGGGATCTAATTGAAGATTTTTCTGCATTTAACTTACTCTCTATTCCTAGAGTTTAGAATAAGCATGTAGACAGGCTTGTTGCCTTAGGAGCCCAATTCGATATTCTTGAAGAGGTGCATAATGTAGAAAGGCAACATTATGTGAAAGTTGTGGTTAGACCTTCAGTACCTAACAATAATTTGAGTTGGTAAGTATTTGACAGTGATGAATAGATTGTAAACTTCTTGATAGCTGAGGTAGAATTTGCAAAAGAGAGTCAATCAAAGTGGCAAAAATAGTACGTTGACCAAATTGTACAATTATAGTCAAACAAGCTGCTGAGGGGGTTGGTGACGTTGGAGTCAGTTTTCAACTTTGATGATTAGGCAAGGAAAGAAAAGGGAGGCATGACTATTAAATAAGAACATTATGAGGCAATCGAGATATTCAAAGGTAAACTCCTCAAGTTAGGCAAGGTATGCACTGAAAAGGAACAACAAGCTTTTGTTGCTTTATATCAAGAATTTAATGATGTATTTTCCTAGGAATACAAGGACTTCAAAGGTTTTGACCTTGAGTTATCCCATCATCCCATAGAGTTAGAGCCTAATGCAAAGCCCGTAAAATAGAAGCAAAGGCCGTTGAATCCTAAATTAGAACATTTGATGAAAGCTGAGTTAAGTAAGTTGGTTGAAAGTAATATAATTTTCCCTATTAAACATACTTCCTGGGTCTCAAACCTGGTTCCGGTTAGGAAGAAGAATGGGGAGATTATAATTTTTGTTGACTTTAGGGATTTGAATAAGGCATCTCTAAAAGATCATTATCTACTCCCCTCGATGGAATGAACTTTGCAGGTTGTGTCTGGTTCTGACAGATTCTCTTTGCTTGATAGATATTCATGATATAATTAGATTATGGTTAAAGAAGAGGATCATTATAAGACAACATTCACAACAAAATGGGGAACTATGGCTTACAGGAATATGCCTTTCGGCTTATCCAATGTGGGAGCAGCATTCCAAAGAGCGATGAACATGGCCTTTCATGGCCTTATGAATAGGATTGTGCTTGTCTATCTAGATGACATCACAATGTTTTCAAAAAATGCTGATGAACACCTTGAACATTTGAGATAGATCTTTCAAAGATGCAGGGAGTATGGAGTCTATCTCAATCCTTAAAAGTGTATTTTTCGTCCATGAAGGTAAGCTTCTAGGCCATATTGTTTCCAAGCATGGAATTTCTATTGATCCAAAGTGAGTTTTAGCCATCCTAGAATTGCCATTTCCAGCTCACAAGAAGGGGTTACAGAGTTTCCTTGGCAGGATCAATTTTGTAAGAAGGTTCATACCTAACATTACATCTTTAATGCAACCCCTCACAACAATGCTGAAAAAGAATGTGCCTTTCTAATGGACCAAAGAGGGTAAAAGGAGTTTTGAGAAAATAAGAGAAGCACTTTCTTTTGTCTCGACCCTTATTAACCCAAATTATAGCAAAAAAATTATCTTGTATGCTTTTGGGGGAGTTGACACTATTTCTGCCATGTTATGTTAGCAAAATGATGAAGGTTTGGAGTGACCCGTAGCTTTTTTCAGCCAAGTACTGCATGATAACAAAGTTAAATACTCCTTTGTAGAGAAACACGTATTTGTAGTAGTCAGGAGTCTTAAGAAGTTTAGGCACATGTTGTCAAATAACAAGGTTCACTTGTTGGTTGTTCATCCAACTGTAAAGGAATTTTTGCTTAACAAGGACATGAATGATTAGAGGGCTGACTAGATAACAAGGGTAATGGAATTTGATGTTGACATTAAGGTCACTAAGCTGGCTAGAGGAAAAGGATTGTGCGAACAGTTGGATGAAAGTGCAGAAAGCAACATAGAGGAAGATACATACATTGCAATGGTGCTAAGTGACAAAGAGCAAATTGCAATTCCAGCTCCTAGCACAAATTGGGTGCATCAAATTATCAACTACTTGTAGAATGGTGAGTGTCCCGAAGGACTTGGTAGAGCCAAGAGAAGATATTTCAGGTTACAAGCTATTCCTTATACTATTGTGGATGGTGTTCTATTTAGACAAGATTTTCAAGGTGTATTGTTGAGGTGCATTAATTCCAACCAAACATATAAGTTGTTATAACAATTCCATTGTGGTTTTTCAGGAGGTCACTTTGTAGCAAGGACCACAACCCTTAAAATAATGAAAGCTAGTTGTAGATAGGAATTAAAAATCAAATAGGTTTAAATGCATTGAAGATAATAAACAAATTAAATCCTATCAAACACAATAGAGTACGAAGTAACAAGGAAATCACAATACGAAGCACAAATGCAAACCGATCTCCTCGCCAACTTGATTTATCTCCGTTGCTCTTCTCCACCTGCACAAGGATGCAAGATTTCGAAGGTTGATAATAGAGGAGTGTTGGTTGCTCAATTCTGCAGCATAACGATGTGATGAAGATGGTAGATGGCGATTGAAGATTGATTTTGACAGAGTTAAGATGCTAGAAGAAGATTCGATAGAAGATAGAAGAATTATTTTGACAGCATAAGGATGTCTGAAGATTCAATCCAAATGGCTTGTGAAAGGTTAGATTTATAGATTTTTCGAAGGCAAAAGCTTAGTTGGAAAAGATCAACGGTTGATATTCAGTCTGGTAAGATGAACGGTAAGAGATTTTCGAAAGTTGAGTGAGAGAAGTAGAAGGTTTCCTTTTCTTCAATTTTCGTCATTAAGATCCAAAGGAAATTTTCTATTTTGAAGAATGAGTTGAAATGAGTTTTATAATTAAATAAATTAATTTATTTAATTATATGTGAAGATGAGATTATAAATTTGCATAATTAAATAAGCAATATTTAATTATGTGAGAGAGACAAATTTAGAAGGCATTAAATTAAATATTTAAAATATTTAATTTAACTATGAGACGAAGAGGAGGAATATTCCATTTTGAATACAAATATTCAAACTTAGAATAACATGATAATTAATATAAATAAATTATAGAATTTATTTAAATTAATTAAGAGGAATATGGAAAATGGCAATAATTAAATAAAGTTATTTATTTAATTAATGTATAAGAATTATGAAAGTGAACGATATAAATAAATAATTAAATTTATTTATATGTAGATTGAATTAGAGATTTAACTAAATAACTTGTATTTAATTGATTACCAGACTTATTATAATGTGACCATTTTTACGTGCATACACTAGTTATTATTGGCTAGATATTTTCAGAGATGCTTTTGCTTGGGTAAGGAAGTGTAAGAAATGTGCAATGTTTGTAGGTAAACAAAAGTTTGTAGCTTTTCCTTTAAATCCTATCCAGGTTGAACATCCTTTTGCTAAGTGGGGGCTTGATTTTATTGGACCAATTAACCCACCTTTGAGTGTTGGCCACAAGTGGATTTTAAAAACCACAAACTATTTCACTAAGTGGATAGAGGCTGCTGCTCTAAGAGATGCAAATGACACCTCCATTCTAAATTTTTATCAAGACTTAGTGTTGAGGTTTGGTGTTCCAGATTCTATCATATCTGATAATGCTTTGGTGTTCATTGGTTTAAATATTTTTGACTAGTCTATGAAGAACAATATCTTTTTAAGCACATCATTTAACTATTACCCACATGGTAACGGACAAGAAGAATCAACCAATAAAAAGTTGATCAGAATCATCAAAAAGACTATTGAAGACAATTAGAAAGTTTGGCATGAGCAACTAAAATTAGCCCTTTGGGCTGATAGGATAACTCCCAAGGAGGCCACTGGTTGTTCTCCATATGGCAAAGAGGCCAAGTTGCCCATATCTATTGAGCTACCTACAATGAGCTTTATCAAGGAGCTTGAACTATTGGAAGAAGGACCCATGGAGGTGAGACTTGTATAATTGATGGAATTGGAAGAGACCAAAAGAGAAGCATGGAGGAAACTTGAAGTTCATCAAGCTCAAATGAAGAGCTCCTTTCACAAAAGAGAAAAATTAAGAGAGTTTGTTGTTGGGGACTTCGTCCTCAAATGAGATGAGCAAAAGAGTAAGTCGGGGAGGCATACTAAATTTGATGCAATCTGGGAAGGCCCATTTTTCATAACAAAATGCAAGGAGTGGAACTCATTCCATCTCTCAAGGCTAACTAGATAAGTACTTCTAATCCCTGTCAATGGGATTCATTTGAAACATTGCTTTTGAAGCTTGAGGTACCACTTTGTATTATATAAGATTAGTTGCTGCTAATAAGTTCTTTTGAAGCCCATTTTTCTCTTAGTTTTCTTTCATAAGTGTTGTTGTACATGGTTTTTTGGCCACTAGGGCCTGGTGTTCTACTTTTGTTGGGTTTTGTTTCAATTTTCTTTTGCTGTTTGAAGGAGTTTTCAGTTCTAATTCATGACTTTTCTAAGTTTGGAGAGGGTAGAAGTGAATCCATTCCCAATGGATTTGCATAAGGAAAATTGCCTGATGCTTAGCAGGCAAGCATATAACAAAGGGATATGGGTAGGATCATGATGGGCCAAAAAGTGGCAATGGAGAAAAAATTAGGTTTTTCATCGACCCAAAAGCGTGGAAATGCCGAGTTGACTTTTTTGTGGCTTGGGTGTTAGTACACACTTCCAAAGAAAAAACAAAACCAAGATCTCCAAATTGGATATCCGATTTGAAGCAAACATATATATAAAAAAATCAGGCTTGTTAAAATCATTTGGCATTCATAAACAGGCAGCGATGCACAGTGAGGAGGTTCTCCACATATCTGATATCCGATTTATCTGATATCCGTTTTGAAAATGTTAGATTTTATATTTTTCTTTGCTTTGATCGAATTTTGAATTAGATTTGTATAATTTCAGTTAGTTTTTTATGATTTTTTTTCAAAATAGGGTTTTTGATTGAATTTTTATGAAAATTTTGAGTTTAGAATGGATTTTGATTAAAAATGAATGTTTTTTTTATGGATTTTGATTTAAAAATAGTGTTGTTTATGTATTTGTATTAAAAATTAGAGAATTTTATAGATTTTTGTTAAAAAGTAGGGTTCTTTTTAAAAAACTAGGGTATTTTTACAATATTTTCATTTATACTGTCTAATTTCAATTAGATTAATTAATTTTTATCTTTAATCAGACATTATGGCTGCTGAAAATGAAAATGCACAAATTCCAAATGATCCACCAGTTGAGAATGAAAATGCACAAATACCAAACACTCCACCACCTCCACAACCATCAATTGAAGAATTAATTGGTGAAAAATTGCAGCAATTAAAGGGAATTTCTGAAGTTTATATGAGAATCCCTTGATTATTCGAGATGTCAAACACATTGAAGGATATAATTAAAAATATAGAAACCCTCTTCACCTAACATAATGCCTTTCATTCATGGGAAGAAGAGATGAGGGAATATTATGCATGTGGATTGTCTTATGATGATGTGAAAGATCTTAGAATAACCAAAGCCCAAATAGCCTCTTTATTTGTTAACCCCCGCATTGGTTTGCCAATTAATGTTAATAAACCAAAAATTTCTATAAAAAGGTGCACACATAGGGACATTGTAGATAAATTTTGGGATCGTTGGTGTATGGTTTTTGATAAACCATCGAATAAGAATTGTGATATACCATTTTACTTTATTAAAAAATTATATGTTGAGTTTGTGTTAGGGCATCATGTCAATTACTTTGACATTAAACCCTTCCAGGGCGTTGGTGGAGGTATGCCCCAGGATAGACTAGGAGCAGTTAGAGTAGTCTCATGCCCATATGTTCCCCCTCCTCCCCTTCCTCTACCACCTCCAGTATATCATCTAGATATTATGTAGGATGCAACCACACAAACTATCTAGGCTATTCACTCTTTGAGTGGCCTTTTGGTTTTGCATGCTTCTACAGTAGCTCAAGCACATTCTGGTGATGTTGGCAATGGTTTGAGTGTTGCTGTGTCATCCTCGTCAGGTCCACACATTTGTGTGCCACATACTTGCTCCATGTGCCACCAGATATGCTTGGGTCCTCTTGGACAACTCGTTGAGCATCTCTTGGACACTTTTGATTATGACCTCCATAATGTGGACATTATAGATCCGACCCAGGGGAGTGGAGCGCACCCTAGAGAGTCCTCTCCTACTAGAGAGGGGGACATTGGAATAGTGACATAGGTAAGATTTAAGTTGTAAATTCATAACTTGCATTTGTTTTTAAATGGATATTAATAAGAGATAGTATAATGTACTAATATTTATTTACATGGTCTATTTAACAATTGATGTCTGAGGAGGAGCTCGCACAGGTGACTGATAGCACCCTTAGGGCCATTTCATTTGGCCTCAACACACACATAGTAAATATTTTCACACTCACTCATTTACATTTTTTTATTATATACTTGCTTGTCATTTGAATTGTCATAAATTAAATTATATAATAACTTATATGTTTATCTTATTTTCCTCTTATAGGAAATACCTAGTGTGAGTGAGGTGCAACATTGTCTAGATTATGAAAGTACAATGTTAGATAAGGGGAAGGTAATTGAACTCAAATTCGATTGAATTAAGAATTTTAAGATCTTATATTGATTATACATATATTGACATAGATTGGTAGTTTCATATGTACTTGTCATTTTTATGTACATGCAGTTATGAGCTATATGTCGTTGTTGACAAGTGTGAGCAAGGTGCAACCTTGTCCAGATTATGGAAGTGAAATGTTAGACAAGGGGAAGGTAATTGGAATCAAATTCAATTGAATTAATATTTTTAAGATCAATTATACATATATCAATATAGATTGGTAGTTTCATATGTACTTTTCATTTTTATGTACAGGCAGTTATGAGCTATACATCATTGTTGACAAGTGCCACAATGCCTGAAGGAGTATGTATTGGAACACTTGAAGGAGTAGGTGTTGAAACACCTCAAGGAGGAGGTGTCGAAACACCTAAAGGAGATAAATAATAAGATCAGCCTAAAAGGTATGTGTTTATTTTATTTTGTGTTTGGTATTTATATGTTCCTATTACCAACAATTGTATGCTAACTTGGATCAATTTTATGTTTCTGTTCACATATATAGATTGACATTATAAAAGATGGTTTGGTTGGTTCTTTGAGAGGGGCATATTCTAGGACTCCTGACCCTTTGAAGAGATGGATATTTCAAGTAATCGAGATTACAATTTTAGAGTTCAATTATAATTCAATGTATATTGATTTTGATGTTAATTATTCGATTTTAAATCATATAGTATAACTAATCTCAATTGTGGTTTGAATTTTTCTTGTGCAGCTACCTTCAGAGCCAACGAGTGCTACAAAGAGGCTCCATTTTGATGATCCACCAGTAGTTTAGGATGAGATAGACATTTTGGCATGTAAATTTTGAATAGACATCGAGATGGCATATGCCACATTTTGTAAAACTTTTTTTGAGTTGGCATTGATGCCATTTTTGTATATGGAGATACACTCAAGATTATTGGATAATTTGATATATAGAAGTTGACAGTCAAAATTTAATTTCTTCCTCATGTGCATGATTAAACTCTTTGAAAATTTAATCAAGTGAGCAATGGTTAAATATCATTGTACAATAGCATAAAAAGAATGGTTATATTATGTAGTTCATATTCATATTGTTGATTACATTGCATTGCACATATTTCAAACTCAAAGCATTACTTCACATTGCATAAGTAATAATTAGATGCTGATAGATGAAAAAATTTCATTAACAATATAGTTTTTACAAATTCAACCTAACAAGTTATGCAATTACTTCGCATTACATAACTAATAACTAGGAGCAGCTATCAATTGCATTAGCTTGTCATGGAATTCTATGAGATCACATTTCTTTGAGGAAACTTGGCATAATTGGTAGCTTGATATGGAATTCTATAACCGATTAATCATAAATGATTAGATAGCTAATAACATATATATAGAAGGAAGCAATCCCGATCCATCTCTAACATCAAATTTTGGTTGGGCCTCCTCATTGACATCAACTATGTGTGGTTGGGCCTCCTCTACTCTAGTATCTAAATCAGGCTCAACTTGTACCCCAACTTATGCACATTAACTTGAACTCCATTTTGTGTATGTTGAGATCCTAATCATATAAAAGACAGAAGACTTGAGAGTATATTTAAGGGATGAAAGATATAAACTCATTTTCAAAAGACTGTGTAAATTTTAACATTTGGATATGTTATCATTCTCTATTATATATTAAATATAAGCTTAAATGTATAACATTATTTTTCTATTTACTCTCAAGTCACTATAAAATTAAATATGTATTTCTAACATAATTTTCCTCATGTCTATATACACTTGCATAATGGTAGCATAAATAAGTGTGTTTAAAGATAGTTTGAGGTGACTTGCATAAAATTTTAAATTATTTAGATAATATACAAGATTGAATCCAAGTTGTGGTTCCTATGATGTGGGAAAGAAATATGAATTCCATGCATATATGAAATAAGACACTTGGGTGTAAAATGATAGAATAAAGGTATAAAAAAATATCATTAACAACTTGCACAAACAAAGAAACTTAAGGGCATTTGCAGAATTCTAAATGTAACAATATATAAATTAAAGACAATTTATTTACGAATGATTCCATGGAGAAACTAGAGAAGGTCACACCTCATAGATTGTATTCTTGGTAGGAGATAAAGTACTCTTAAGAGTTAAACCTCATAAGAGCTTGAGAGAATTTGGAAAGTATGCTAAGTTAGCACCTAGATACGTGGGTCCTTTCAAAGTTTTAGAAGTTATTAACCTAGTTGCCTACAAAATAGCTCTACCACCAACTCTTTCTCATATTCATGATTTTTTCCATGTCTTATTTAAAAAAATGTGTTTTGGCATTAACCATATTCTTGATTGGAATAATCTTCAAGATTAGGATCCAAGAGTGATCACAATTGATCCTCTCAAATTACTTGAGGTTCACAAGACCCACTTGTGCTATAGAGAAATTACTCAATGTCAGGTCTAGTGGGACCAATATTCTGAGGATAGTGCCACCTAGGGGGACTATGAATATTTGCATCATAGATTTCCTCATTTGTTTAATTAAACACTTTGTTAGAAAGACAAAATTTATTATAAATTATTTAAAGTTGAAATAAATGATAAGGGATAATGATCTTAAGGGGGGGATATGTCACATCCCATTTATTGAGCCCTCTAGACAATGATATATTTAGCTTTGCATTTTGATTATGATCCTAAGAACCTAAATTTTTGAACAATTATAATATGTTGATGAATTAGTGTTATATCAGTTGATATGGTTTGTTTAAAATTAATATGGAACTTGGTTTGCATATAAATGAAAAGGAATGTTATACTTTGTATATTATTGGTTTATGTTAATATTTTCTTTATATAATCAAACTAGCTACCTTGTTGGTTTGATGAGGTGGATGCAAGAGATTTTATTTCTCCCTCTAGGATAGAGAGGGAGAGCATCACTAGAGAGAGTAGCAGATTCAAGAAGAAAACCAAGGCCACCAAGAAATTGAGAAGTCACACACAAACCATATATTGCATGGCTTCTTTAAATTATGAATTCTTTCTTGGAACTAATTGAACTCTAAGTTCGTTTGAGTTTCCATTGGTGTTGCATAGTTGTGCAAAGTTTTATGAACTATTCATTTTTCCTAATAACCATGTGAAATGTTCATCTTTCTATTGGAATGTTATTCAAAGAGGAAAACACAATTGATGACTAAAAACCTACCTCTTTCACTCATATGAGAAAATAATTGTATGTTAAGTATAAAATACATACATGTGTCTTGTTTTATTATTAAAACCTAACTTGGCATGAAATTATATGATATACAGAGTCTATTGATGCCAGGGTTCAATTTGTATGATATTGAGAAAAGAAGCCAACTGAGTAGAGTTATTAGCATTCTTCAAAAATTATCATAAGAATTTTTTTAGTACACTAGCCATTTTTATGTCTTCTTTCAGTCTCAAACATTATTTTATATCATTGTTACATTGGTCTTGAGAGTGGTAGCTTAATATAGGTCGACAATACAAAATATGGTTTACTTGTGCAGTGTAACAGTGGCATAGGAAGATTTTTCTTTGAAAGTTCACCAAAGGGTGATTGCACGTTTGAAGTGTATAAACACATACCTTTTTGTAATATCAAGGATGATTTTTGAATCTTCCATGCATTGCTAATCTAAAACGAAAGGTATTTTTCCTAATTTGTATGCAGCCATGATTTTGACATTGTCAAAAAGAGAAAAACTTCCCTAATGATGCAAAGGCATGACCAAGCAGTTCTAACTCTCCACATGAGAGAAGAGAGATGTTGGAGAGTACATCAAGTTAGTGAGAACCAAAGTGTAATGTGTTTTAGTTTGTAGTACTCCTTTGTTTCTCTACAGATGTGTGATAAATTCTTAGTTCAATGATGCTAAACAATTTTTGAAAAAAGAAAGTTGTGTCGTGGTCCGCTTTCAATCCAACAAGCAAAAATGAAAGCTCAACCTCTTGAAAGAAAATTCTTGTTTACAAAACAAATGAATAAGAATGAGGTAGTTAAGGTGTTTGAAGTTATTTAGATGTCACTTTTAGGGTGCAAGGCTTAAAACTTCATTTTAAATGCACTCAAACAAACTTTAAAGGGGTCTTAGGCTTGCTGCCCCCTCATTCCACACGCTATGCAACCATTTACTTGCTGTGTAGGGGTCGAACAATGGAGAAAACATGTAAAAATTATATATATATATATATATATATATATATATATATATATGCATGAATTAGGATTAGAATATCACATAACATCATATAAACAAAAAATCCACCATAAACTTGAATGCCATTTAAAACATGCATGATAAATATTCATCAAGAAACTTGAATTGTGGTAGCTTGATATACAGAGTCTATTGGATGCTAGGTTCAATTTGTATGATATTGAAAAAAGAAGACAACTAAGTAGAGTTATCAGCATTCTTCAAAAATCATAAGAATTTTTTTAGTACACTAGCCATTTTGATGTCTTCTTGCAGTCTCAAACATTATTTTGTATGCATATGTGTGATAAATTCTTAGTTCAATGATGCTGAACAATTTTGAAAAATAAAGTTGTGTCATGGTTCGCTTTCAATCCAACAAGCAAAAATGAAAGCTCAACCTCTTGGAATGAAAATGCTTGTTTGGAAAACAAATGAATAAGAATGAGGTAGTTAAGGTGTTTGAAGTTATTTAGAGGTCACTTTTAGGGTGGAAGGCTTAAACTCCATTTTAAATGCACAAAAATGAATGAAATTACTTCAAACCAAATTTGTGAAGAAGTTAACTATGTTTCCCACTAGTTTCCCTTAAGAATCCTAAGTGCTAAAAG
>VDFB02026874.1:0-68205 GCA_007258455.2 Sequoia sempervirens | reverse complement strand
AACATCCAATAAATGACACATATACAAACTAGAACATGGAAAATTGACCAAATATTATTTTTTTAAACCCAAAAGACACTACTGGGGCATATTCTATGGAATTTCTATTGATCTCTCCTAAATCTAGGCCACTATTGAGTGTCCCACCCCTAAAATGCATCCAAAGAAAGAAGCTTTATGGGTATGGCTATGTACTATAAAAAAAATTGAAGGGATTCTCCAAGGTTACCAACCCCATAACCTCTTTGCAACAAAAAGGGAAAAAAATTGATTAGACAAAAAAGTGTAAAATGGCTTTTCAACAGTTAAAACAAGCCCTTACCATTGCCTTATTTTGCAAGTACCTAACCCCAAAAGGGATTTTATAGTTTGGATTGATGCATCCTCAGAGGGTTTGGGAGGAATTTTCATGTAATATGACTAGATGTGATTTCGTAAGAGTCTCAAAATTTTAAGAATCACAAACTCAACTATCCCACTTGTGACCTAGAATTGGTTGTTATTATGTGTGCCATAAAAATTTAGAGGCACTATCTAGCAGGAAGACCATTCAAATTGAATAAAAATCACAACGAACTCTAGTATTTATCGATGCAACCTAACTTAAATTATTATCAAAGAAGATGGGTGGAGTTCTTAAGAAACTGAATGAAAAGGGGGAGATCCAAAATAGGGTGTCTTAGGTCTTTCCTTCAAAAAACTAAGGAAATAATGGTGTCGCTCTTCCCAAAATTTTATTGAAACTAAGATATTACAAGGTGTGGAGATTGACTTTCAACCCTAAGGTGAGACAAACAGACCTAAATCTCTAGGTTTCTTAGGACACTAGGATTTGGAACTAAATGGAAATTATTTGATGCAACTAAATCTAATGAACAATATGACCTAGATGATAAAATGCAAGATCCTAACGCTACAGTAATTGAAATCATAGTTTGCGGGCAGATCTGAGAAGGGTCTGGAAACATGTACCTGGCATTAAAAGTTGGTTTTGAGCACTGCTGGAGGATAGGCTTTCCCTAGGGCGAATGGGTCCTGGGTAGGGTTTCCAAAAAAAACTTTGGCAGTCCTCTAATGTTGGATCTTGGATTCAGTTTGACACAAGTCTCACTATCGAAAAGTCAGAAATAAAATCTACAATTGAGTTTCTGTGGCTTGACAACAATGGTGACAACTTATGCAATGTTGCAAAATTGCTCTTTGAGATCCTTTCAATCCTTCATCAACCTATAATTTGTACATACAAAGAGAGGAAAATTTATTTATTTTAAATGGGGGTTTTCCTTAGTCAAACCCCATGTTTGGTAATTAAACCTTGATAGAATGATAATGACAATTGATAAATGGAAGGAATGATGAATGAACACTTTCTTGCTACAACTCACCAAACCTTTAATGGATTCCTGTAGAGGATTGAATTCAAGCACTTCACTCCAAGGAATCATATCTTGATTTGCTTGATTTGTTGGATACTTGAATGCTTGGATGCCTTAGGATCAACAATGCATGTTAGCCTTCACAAGATGAACACACATAAGCTTGAACATAATGATAGGGTCTTGAATGCTGCAACAAATGATTGATAAATCTGCTCTTGAATGCTCTTGACAATAATATTTTCTCTCATCAAGTCTTGTAATTGTTCCTTAGAATGCTTAGATTTGAATTCGATAAAAAGACTATGTATTTATAGGTGTGTATCTAATTTCTTAAAAATTCGATTCCAAAAGTCGACAATTGCATATGAAATGTGAATCATTAAAATACTGACAAAAACATATTAAAATTTAGGACCTAGGACTTAAGGAGGACCCATTCACCCTTAGGCGAATAGGTCTTGGCCCAAAAGTCTAGGACACATTCATTTTGGGGTGATCAAAATATTAATTGCATTAATTAAATATAGGTTTCCCTTTCGAAAAATGAGCAAAATAGGGCTTTCAAATGCATAATTTGGAAAATTAAGAGCTTAATTAAGTCCAATTAATTAAGGGACCCAAACATAATGTGAAATTGTAAAGGTATACAATTTCCTACACTACATTTAGCCCTCACTTTAGTGAGAGTATGAGCTTGCACTCAAACTCACACTAAAGTACACAAATATGTGCCAAGAGAGGTCCACATGTACAAATGTTGGAAAGATAGGATGACAAAGATCAAAGAGGTTGATCAAGCCCCTAGGATTTAAGATCCCATGACAAGCCAACATTAGGACAAAGGGACACACAATATGTGTAAGATACGTGTAGCAAGACAAGATACACAAGCATGCCATGTTAAAGTTAATGCAAAAAGGGGATGAACTAGCAAGTTGCATTATGTCATGTCCATCAAATATACTCATGGAACCACTAGAAAGAAAGTTGTGTTATTCTCGGTGACCATGAAATACACTCACAAGGGCTAGTACAATCTGATATACACTACGTGAGCCCCCAAGGCTAGATGAGAAACACATACTAGGTCTACAAGGTGTGTACCTATAATAAGGTGGCAGATGGAAAAGTCACGCCAAGTCTACAAACCTTCCATATGTCAACCATACCAAAATTTATACTCCCTAATAACTTTGATAAGGTGCCACAACATGATCAAGATGCTATGACAACACTACACTAAGTTCACCCTAGTAAAGGTTCTAAAATTTTTGTTGGAATATGTGCCTCAATCCTTACTGACATGAAACTCCTTGAAGGCAAAGTCGGTGTGACATCATGGATGTCTGGCTGACTAACTATTCTAAATCTCTTGAAATGTTCATATCGTTGTGACAGGGTTGATGTCTTGCCGACAAGTCTATCGCTGTGACCTTGTGTGTTCATTGTGACCTTTTGGCGAATGGAAAACCTTCGGGCGATAGTGTGATCTTATCGGGCATCAGGGAGACTTGGCTGAAGGGTCCATTGTCAGTATGTGGTCTCACCGACAGTATCTGGCTCTATCAATGAAACAAGGGTTTCGGTAAGATGTCTCCGCGAGTATGAAAGGTCTTGCTGACTGGTATGTACAGCTATCGGGGTAACATAAAGGTTGCGAGGAGATGTCTCAATGATGAAGCTAGGTCACACCGACAGGAGTAATCTCGTAGTGTCTTTGCGGTAACAAAAGACTTCGTTGAGAGGTCTTGGCAACTTGGGTAAGTCACGCCGATAGTCTTTAGTAAGACTTGGGGCACTTGGAGAAAGGTCATGGCGAAAGACATGAGTCTTGCCGACAGTATGTGACATTTGGGGTGACATGGGATGTTCGCTATGACATCTCAGGGAAAATGGTAGATCATTCGGTGGAAGCTCTTTTCGGTATGACGTCTCACCGAAACCGTGGGGTCTTGCCGAAAGTAGTAAGGCTTCAGTGTAGCTTGCAGTGATCGATGGGAAGTCTTGGCGAGAACGAAGTGTCTTGCCGATAGTATAACTCATCATTGTGACTTTTGACTTTGATATGTGTCTCACCGAATAGCGATTGTCACGTGAAATGGAAATCACTCGACGGCATAACTCGAAGACTTCGATATGAGGTCTTGGCGAGATTGGTATGTCTTGCCAATGGTCTCTCTGAGTTCGATATGACTTATGGTTTTCGGTATGAGTCTTGTCGAATGAGAATCCTCTTGCCAACTATTGGGGTCTGAAGCCGATATCGATAGCGAATACTTTGTGGCATTGGGGAGACACTATTTGTGTCTCACCAATATGGCAACAAAGTTTGAACATCATTGACCGTGTGACCATCCTTTGTGGCATCCTGCTGGACCAATCAGAAGAAGCGATATTCAAATAGATGACGGTTGGTTTTTTATAATTGTTGCAACGCTGGAACTGAACAGCTTGCAGGGAAAAATTTGAAACGACATGGAAACTTTCTTCGATGGAGATCTGGCAGATAAGGATGCACAAAAGACAAAATCAGAATGTGATAAGTTTTAAAGAAGATCGATTCTAATTCGAATGTGATGGATGAGGAGTGAATCGAATTATTGAGAGAGCATTTTTTGTAACTGATGAATAGTGAATGTAGCTTCTGAGAACTGATAACCAGAGAGTTGGATCTCTGCATTGTATGTAATATTTTGTTACTGTAATACAAAGAGATTCAGCTTGGTGTGGTGGGTTTTTTCCCATAAGGGTTTCCCACGTAAATATGTTGTTCATTGTCTTTGATTATTTTCTCTATTTTTGTAATTCTTTCATGTGTGTCTTAATTAGATTGTAATTTGAAAAATTAAAAGCCTTGCATTGCATTCTTCCCTGTGGATTTGACATTAGGAAAGTGTTTCCACACCTCTACTTTCCTTACAAGTGGTATTAGAGCCCCGGCCAGGTTGTCCTTTGTGAGAGGGTTAGCTTTTTGTCAATCCTTTTCGAGTTTTAGGAGGTCTGATAATTTAATTACAAATTAAGATGGTTTACACATTCTAAAAGTATTAAAATAGAGAAATTAAATGGCAGTAATTTTGAGTTGTGGAAACTTAAAATGGAAGATATGTTAGTTGATTGTGATCTTTTGGATCAAGTTGTGTCTGTGAACAATGCCTTAAGGCATGAAGCAAGAGGATTGGGACCTAGCAGATAGAAAGCCTAAGGGGCTGATAAGGCTCTATTTAGCAGACTTTGTTCTTCTGAACATGCATGAAGAAAAGATTGCATCTTCCTTGTGGAAAATATTAGCATCCATTTATCAGGGCAAGTCCTTGGTGAACAAGCTGTTCTTGAGGAAGAAGCTATACTCATTAAGAATGCAGGAAGGAGGGTCTGTTGCTGATCACTTAAATGCTTGCAACATGCTGATTGCTCAGTTGACATCTGTTGGTGTAAAGATTGAAGATGAAGATCATTGCATGCTGTTGCTATGTTCTCTGCCTGATTCTTGGGATCATTTGGTGATGGCTATAGGGAGTACAACATCCACATTCAAAATGGAAGATTTTGTTAAGCTTCTCTATTATCAAGAAATAAGAAGAAAAATATTTTGAGATGGCAAAGAAGGCTCGTCGCGGTGAGGTAGACCAAAGGAGAAAGGCAAGAAGAAGGACAAGAAGTTCAGATCGAAATCGGCGAGATCAAAGTCTCCCTCGAAAGAAGTCCAAGGTGAAGTGCCGGAATTGTGGGCAACCTAGTCAGCGTCTAAAAGGATTGCAAGGAGGAGAAAAGAAGAAGAAGAAGAAGAATTCTCGCAATGATTCTTCTCATAGCGATGCAGATGCCTTCATTGCAGCCTTTATTACATGGGAATCGATGATGTCCGGCCGACATTCCGAGCATCTTTCCACATGACATCTCATAGAGAATGGTTCACAAAGTATGAAGAATACAATGGTGGAAAGGTGTACTTGGCAAGTGATTCATCTTTGGAAATTATTGGTCGGAAGAGTCAAAATTCCCTGATGGAAGAGTGAAGGGAATCAATGATGTGATGCATATACCAGGTATGGCTCTTAACCTACTTTTTGTAAGTAAGCTGAATGATATTGGAGTGCAGGTCATGTTCTCTGGAAATGGCTCCAAGATAACTAGAGGCTCTATGGTGCTGACTAGGGGTGCTCAAATTGGTACTCTGTACAAGCTGGATGCACTGGTTGTCCAATGCAACAGTGTCTCTGTAAAGTCACTTAAGGTTGGTCATGGAGAAAATAAGGAAAGTGTTCTTGATGGAGTAAACGCTATGGAGGTTAAACTTCCAGTAGAAAAGACTATGCTCTAGCATCATAGGCTTGGCCACATTGGTGAAAAAGGTTTAAAAACCTTGAAAAATAAAAACCTGGTAGAAGGGCTTGAAGATTGTAACCTTGAGTTCAAATTTTGTGAACATTGCATATATGGAAAAAGCAACACCGTGGTTTCATTTTTATTCCACCCTCACAAATCTTCCGGGTTTGCTTGATTATATTCATTCTAATGTGTTTGGTCTAGTGAATGTTCCTTCTCTGCCTAAATCAAGATACTATGTATGTCGCTTATTATTGATAATTATTCAAGAAGAACATTTGTATATTTTCTAAAAATTAAATCGTATGTTCAACATTAAGGAATTTAAAAACCTTGTCAAAAAATCGTACTAGTAGAAAATAAAAATGCTTAAGGACTGACAAACATGCGAGTTTGTTCGTGATGAATTCCCAAAGGTACCGCGATGCCTTTCATGGAATTAAAAAGACATAAGACTGGCTAATCTACACTCCACAAAGAAAATGGAGTTGCCGAAAGGTTCAACAAGACAAGAATGGAAAGAGCACGGCATGCCGAAAGCAAAGGTTGGCTCGAGGAGAAATTTTGGCTGCCAACTTCTACAAGATGTTACTTGCAAATCATTCTCCTAACTCGCTCTTGTTGAGAAGACACACCTTGAAGCATGGTCTAGAAGGAAGCCCCTCTCTAAGACATTACATTTGTGTCTTTGGCTGTGAGGCATATGCATATGCCATTTGAAAAAAGATCTAAGTTTGAAAACAAAGCTGTGAAGTGTATTTTTATTGGCTATAGTGCTGGCATAAAAGGATACAAGCTTTGGAACCTTGAGACTAAGAAGGTTTTGTATAGCAGAAGCGCTATTCGTGAGCTGAAGCCTTCTACATTGATTTGCAAATGAGAAGAAATCAGAAAATGAAAGGATGTAGCGCAAAGAATTCTACACCATAATGAGGAATTGAAAATCAAAATGTACCTGATACTGAGGAGAGCTTAAATAGTTCGAAGTTCTAAGAAGATGAAGAACCACCTCAAAATTTCACCTCTATGAGGAGGTCAACAACTCATGAAAGAAAGCAACCTCGAAGGTATGGGTTTTCTTTGATAGAGTCTACTTGTGCCTATGCTTTAATTTCTAGCATCGATGAACCTAGGACTATGAAAGATCGAAATGCCACCGATTCAAACTCTTGGTTGGGCCATGAATGAAGAAATGGCATCATTAGAAAAGAATGATACCTGGAGTTTGGTTCCATTTCCTAAAGGCAGAAAATCTGTAGGCTGCAAATGGATATTCAAAAAGAAAATTGGTCTGGATGGCAGTGTAGAAAAATATAAAGCGAGGCTGGTTGCAAAAGGTTATTCCTAGGTAGAGGGAATTGACTATGGAGAAATCTTTTCTCCTGTAGCTAAGCTAACATCTATTAGATTTCTTTTGTCACTAGCATCAACGTATGACTTAGAGATTGAGAAGATGGATGTGAAGATAGCATTTCTTCATGGTGATCTTGAAGAAGAAATTTATATGTCCCAGCCGGAGCATTTTGTGGAAAAAGGTAAAGAAAGACTAGTTTGCAAGTTAAAGAAATCTTTGTATGGGTTAAAACAGTCTCCTAGAATGTGGTACCAAAAGTTTGACACTTTTATCTTGTCATTGGGATTTTTAAGATCAAAATGTGATCATTGTATATATTACAAAGCTGAAAGTGATCAAGTTCTTATTATTGCTCTATATGTTGATGATATGTTGTTCATAGGCAATAGTAAGCTAATGATTTCTGATCTTAAGTCTCAGTTGTCTGCAAAGTTTGAAATGAAAGATCTTGGTGCAGCAGGGTATATTCTGGGAATGGAAATAACCAGGGATAGGAAGAATAGAAAACTTTGGCTCAATCAGAGTAAGTATATCATGACTGTTCTAGAGAGATTTTGTATGACTGAGTGCAAGCAGCTAGTTTTTCTAGTTACATAGGGAACGAAGCTATCTATTGAGGATTGTCCAAAATCTCCTTCTGAGATGGAGGACATGACCAGTGTACCTTATGCTAGTGTAGTTGGTAGCCTTATGTATGTAATGGTCTGTACAAGGCCAGACATTGCCCAAGCAGTGGGTGTTCTTAGTCAGTTTATGGAAAATCCTAGAAGGACACATTGGGATGTTGTGAAGAGAGTGTTTAGATATCTGAAGGGCACTTCAGACTATGCTTTGTGTTACCATGGGAACTTGGTTGAATCATAGAGGAATCTTAGTATTTGAGGTTATGTGGATTATGATTGGGCAGGGGACATTGACAGTAGAAGATCCACCAGTGGATATATTTTCATGATGAATGGTGGTGCAGTGAGTTGGATGAGCAAGCGGCAAGTTGTAGTCGCTTTGTCCACTACAGAAGCAGAATACATGGCAGCCACACATGCTTGTAAAGAAGCAATTTGGTTAAAATGTTTTTGTTCTAACATTGGCTTTGATGCAAAAAATATTACTATCTACTATGACAGCTAGAGTGCTATATGTTTGGCAAAGAATCCTACTTTCCATGCTAGGATGAAACATATAGATGTACAATATCACTTTGTACGAGATATGGTGGAGGATGGGAAGGTCTCTTTGGAGAAAGTGGATACTCTGGAGAATGTTGTAGATGCATTGACGAAGCTTGTAAGCACAGACAAGTTCAGGTGGTGTGCCAGTTTGATGGGCCTCTTGGCCCATGAATTTTAGTAGTTTTATTATGCTTTAGAGGTGTCAGTAAGATCTTTGTCAAGTGGGAGCTTATTGTAATATGTGCCTCAATCCTTACTGACATGAAACTCCTTGAAGGAAAAGTCGGTGTGACATCATGGATGTCTGGCTGACTAAGTATTCTGAATCTCTTGAAATGTTCATATCACTGTGACAGGGTTGATGTCTTGCTGACAAGTCTATCGCTGTGACCTTGTGTGTTCGTTGTGACCTTTTGGCGAATGGAAAACCTTCGAGTGACAGTGTGATCTTATCGAGCGTCAGGGAGACTTGGTCGAAGGGTTTATTGTCAGTATGTGGTCTCACCAACTTGGAATGTCTCACCGATAATATCTGGCTCTATCGGTGAAACAAGGGTTTCGATAAGATGTCTCCGCGAGTATGAAAGGTCTCACCAACTGGGATGTACAGCTATCGGGGTAACATAAAGGTTGCGGGGAGATGTCTCAACGATGAAGCTAGGTCACGCTGATAGGAGTACTCTTGTAGTGTCTTCGCAGTAACAAAAGACTTTGTTGAGAGGTCTTGGCAACTTGGGTAAGTCACGCCGATAGTCTTCAATAAGACTTGGGGTGCTCAGAGAAAGGTCACAGTGAAAGACATGAGTCTTGCCGACAGTATGTGACATTTAGGGTGACATGGGATGTTCCCTATGACATCTCGGCAAAAATGGTAGATCATTCGGTGGAAGCTCTTTTCGGTATGACGTCTCACCGAAACCGTGGGGTCTTGCCAAAAGTAGTAAGGCTTCGGTGTAGCTTGCAATGATCGATGGGAAGTCTTGGTGAGAATGAAGTGTCTTGCCAATAGTATAACTCATCACTGTGACTTTTGACTTCGATATGTGTCTCACCGAATAGTGATTGTCACGCCGAATGGAAATCACTCGACAGCATAACTCAAAGACTTTGTTATGAGGTCTTGGTGAGATCGGTATGTCTTGCTGATGGTCTCTCTAAGTTTCGATATGACTTATGGTTTTCAGTATGAGTCTTGTCGAATGAGAATCCTCTTGTCAACTGTTGGGGTCTGAAGCCGATATCGATAGCGAATACTTTGTGGCATCAGGGAGACGTTGTTAGTGTCTCACCGATATGCCAACAAAGTTTGAACATCGTTGACCATGTGACCATCCTTTGTGGCATCCTGCTGGACCAATCAGAAGAAGCGGTGTTCAAACAGATGACGGCTTGTTTTTTGTAACTGTTGCAATGCTAGAACTGAACAGCTTATAGGGAAAAATCTAAAACGGCATGGAAACTTTCTTCGATGGAGATCTGGCAGATAAGGATGCATAGAAGACAAAATCATAATGTGATAAGTTTTAAGGAAGATCGATTCTGATTCGAATGTGATGGATGAGGAGTGAATCAAATTGTTGAGAGAGCATTTTCTGTAACTGATGAATAGTGAATGTAGCTTCTGAGAAATGATAACCAGAGAGTTGGATCTATGCATTGTATGTAATATTTTGTTACTGTAATACAAAGAGATTCAGCTTGGTGTGGTGGGTTTTTTTCCCGTAAGGGTTTCCCACATAAATCCGTTGTTCATTGTCTTTGATTATTTGCTCTATTTCTGTAATTCTTTCATGTGTGTCTTAATTAGATTGTAACTTGAAAAATTAAAAGCCCTGCATTGCATTCTTCCCTGTGGATTTGACATTAGGAAAGTGTTTCCGCACCTCTGCTTTCCTTACAATTTTGAGAATTTTGCTTTGGTTCTTGCCTTATCATGATTTATTGCCTCTATGCCCAAGGGTAGGGTTTATGGTTTTGGTTCATAAACCCTCGCTTCAAAATTTCATGGTCTTAAACCCTTGGGAATTCTAATCCTTTGTTGACTTTTTTACCTAATCACCGGTCACTTGAGTTATCACTTGAGCCATCGTAATCATTGTTATTACCGCCCTTTTGGTCTAGTCTCGTCACCATCCAACATTACTATGGTTCTAATTTTCTTAAGTTGGGCTGAAATATTTCCTAAGTCAAAATGACTTAATTTCTAAGTCATTAATTCCGAGGGTCCTTGTCTCATCGAATCTAGTTGGGTCCCTTTCTTAAAACTAACCTTTATGCATGTGTAGATTTGTCAACTGCCAAATCAAAGGATTTGATCCCTTGTTTCCCGCCAACCCCACTAGAATATTATTATAGTTTCGTGGTCAACAGTGTTGTTGACATCGATCCCACAATAGTGGTTTACAATTTTTGGCCAAATTGACATTGAAATTATTATTTTTAACTAAATCTTCACATTCGGCACCTATAGCAGCTAAACCGTGAGAATTTGAAGATGGTGTAAAAAAGAGTCTCATCAAATTTTGTCTCAGAGATTCTAAAATATTTTTTTCAAAAATTTTGGAATTAGATCTGACTTTTTCCATCTCCCATGAAAACTAGTTTTTTTAAAACAACATTTTAAAAGTGACACACAATCGCATAACGCATAACTTTTTTTCCATGAAGGATAGAATTCTAATTCTGTTGAATTTAGATTTGCAACTCTGATATCTAGTGCTTCCACTTGGTTAGATAGTTTTTTATTGAATATTTTTTCTTTAATCAAGTTTCAAAGTCAAATTAATTACAATTCAGACACGTATGCATCAGATAACGCTTAACTTTTTTGTATCTATCAAATTTCAATTTATTTATTTTGTTGATTAAGGACTTCAATATCTAGTGCACTCATATTTTCCAATTTTTTTTTTGATAATCTGCTATTTTTCCACGTGTGAAGAACAAAGACATTCATTTTTGATGAAAAACCTATGTTTAATAAAACTTAAAAAACAAATACATAACAAAACCAAAACATATTAAAATTATATTCATTGGATAGCTTGTTCTAAGGAATACCATAATCATTTGAAATAAATTTTAAATGAATTCATTTGATCCCCCAAAAGCTAAATCAAAAGTGATTTTTTATCAGCATTTTGATAGGTGTAAAGGAGACTGCATTTATAGGTATGGTTTAAAACTAGCGAGGTTCTATCCAAGGGGGTTTGATCTAAGGTGATTTGACCAAACCCTCTTCAATTGGAATCCTTAAAATGGAACTTTTAAGGCTTAAATCATTATATTTTCTAAAAATATGTGATTTTAGCAAAAATCAGCTCCTCCTCGTGAAATTGTAAACCACTATTGTGGCAAAGACCAACATCAACATGTTTAGTTGTAGGTGTGGGGCCCGTTCTCCACTTACATGCCTGACACATTAAGGTTTCACATCAACGATCGTGAGGCAATGTTGAGATTTAATCTCAGACGTTCCCCACTGACCCCGTTGGATTAAAATAATGCTTTATAAAAAGCAGTGGGGTCAGCGGGTTGCCACCACGTGGATTTTCCTATCGCTTGGAAGGAAAGGATGGTGGAGCCCATAGAACAGATGAGTTAGCATCCATCTAGCATAATTTCATTGGTTGAAGGATTGGTGAACTATGGCGATGGAAATTCAAATCTTGTTGACTCAATCTGAGTTGCTCAATGTGCCATCTCACACACAGAGATCAATGGCTGACATTCAAAACTAAAGATATGGACATGATAGTCATTTTGCCTCACATGAGCGATTAGTAATGGTAGAAGACAAATGCAGGGTTACCCAAATCCAATCCTGAGGCGCGTGAATGATTTCTTTTTTGCAATGATTGAAGATGATAAACAAGTTTTAAGGCAACTGGGAGATTAACAATTGTGATTCAAAATCCAGTAGTTGATCATCTACTCGCTCGTGTGGGTCTTCTTTAAGCATTAATGGTCAACATATTCAAGTTGCTTGATAAATGGGAGTTGGCAGTCATATTTTCTACACAATTGCTATTAGAAGCTAAGGAATTAGGCTTAAGTCCAAGATGAAGATGATGCACGAGTGACTGTGTCAAGGAATTGCAAGGGGTGGTAAATTATTCTCTCCCAAGTAAGTTGATGTATGCATTCTTATAGGTCAACTAATTATCAATTGGTTAGTTTGGGGAAACTGTCATAGGCTCTGTAAGTTTGTTACCTAGGGTTTGCATGGGAATTATTGCTAGAATTTCACATAAGTCGATTAGGTTTACACGTTGTTTGGGTTGTCTTTGTCTTGCAAAATTTTGTGAAATCTCTTTATTGAAGATGAGTAAACCCAATATATTTCCCTCCCCAATCAGAAGGTCTAGGAGACTCAGTTTTCTTGAGTCCCATGATGATATCCCTAAAAATGAACAAGGCACGCCTGGAGTTCTTATAACTCCAAAGGGAAAGAAGAGTTCTTGTGGTAAGAAGTCTATGCAGGTTGGTGTCAAGAGCACTTATTATCTGAGGAGTAGGGTTGTTTTGGGATAATCGACCAAGTTTAAAGAGGATTCAAAGAAATTTGTGAGGTAAGAAAAAAGGAAGAATAAGTATCACCGGGCTTACATGGGATGACATAACTCTCCCATTGAAATCTTGGATAGTCCCTCGGGCAGTGAGGTTGAAACTGATTCAGGCTACCACCAGTACCTACTCACCATGGCTAATTTGATGGACTTTGATGAGGATGAAGTGGTGGTTTCTCTGGTTTCTACAAGGACACAGAGTGGGCATGCATACTTTGGTACTGACTAAGCAGGATTGCATCTTGGTCCTAGTTTTTGTTTTTTGATGGTAATATTGCCTTGGTGGTAGTTTCGTCCTTCTCAACATATGTTTGGTTTTTTTCCTTAGTGAAAACTTGGAGGCCTTCTAGCTGGTATGATGGAGAATCTTTTGCTCGACATGGACGTGGAATTTGGAGGCTACTACAACAATTAGCAATTCCTTTTGGTGGTTTGGTTGGTCTCCTTCGACGAATCGTGTGGAGTTTTGTTTTTTTCTTTCCCTTACTCTGCAAATGATTACATGTAACTACCTGGGGAATATCTAAAATTCGGGTGAAATTAGCTTTCAAATGCAAATCAAATGTAATTGTAATTCATCATGTTGCTTGTTGCTCCCTTATTTAATATACGGGATTTCAAGGCTGGTTACAAGGGGTTAGAGTTTTAGGTCTCTAAATGGTCTAGGTGGAAAAAAATGAAGCTCATGAAGGAGTAGATTGTAAATGCATGAACTGAAGATTAGATTAGGGAGGAGTATAGGGTATGATTTGATGTGTAATGATCTTAAAATAGTTTTACAATAAGAGCAGTATATATATATATGAAAGCATTAGTTCTAAAGCATATGCTCTCCTATGCAATTTTCTTCTAGATTATGAATGAAATGGTTAATGATCTTTTCATTTGTCTTCAATTGTTTTAATCGAATGAGTGAGTTTATTTCTACTTCAATTCAAACAATTGATTAAATTCTAAAATAAGGTCACAAGTTTGTGAGGAAAGAACATGGGATCAATAAGTAGTTGTGTTTTAGGCACAGTGAGTTGAATACTGCAAAGTAGTATATCAATAATCCACCATTTACTGAGTTAAACTACTAAGGTATTATTGGTTATTGCAAATATGAATCCATCACCCCAAGACAAGGCACTAGCCTTTTCATTAGGTTATCCTTCAAATATAAATGAGTTAGTCATGCACCTAACCAAGGGCTTGGAATAAGGATGCAAATCATTTAAAACACTATCAATTATAACATACCAATCTGAAGTATCATTCCATTCTTTTCCATAGTAATTTGTTTAAAGGTCATACAAATATTTGATGAATGTTATCTATTTTCACTCTATAGGAATTTATCTGTGTGATGATGTGTTCCTAATAAAAAATATCATGTGGACATGTCAAGGATTACCCTCTTGGGCTTCACAGAGCCCAAAGAGTAGGAGTGAGGGCCTCAAAATCCTTACTCGTTTGTTGGCCAATCCTTACCCTTACTAACCTTCAGATTCTAGAAAATCTGTAGGTAAATGGTAAGATCAAGTTTGGTTTTCTTAAAAAAATCACCAACACACCCTCTATAAACAAAGTGAAGCAAGAATCAATGTATTAATGCCAATGTATGCCCCCACTTTAAAGGAATTTCTAAACACCATACTCTAAGCAATTACTTTAAAGTAGAAATGATAAATTCCAATTGATAAAAGGGAAATGAGAGGTTATTTGGAAATCCCTATGCCAAACATACATTTCCAAGTAAATTTGTGTCATGAAAAAGGAGGTTCCCCCCGCATGCAATCCAAAGATAACACATAAGGGATCCACGGATTTGGGGGTCAGTGTATGTCTTTGCTACAGTGATATAATAGAGCTTAGAACCATCATCATTCCCCAAATACCTCAGGGAACAACAAACAAAAAGGAGGAATGGCACATAGAGAGATAGAAGACAAACAAGCTTTTTGGGTCCATATGGAGGAGACCTAAATGTCTCAACACTTTGCATCATCCCCAAAAGAAAAACACAAGAAAAGGATTATGACAGATAGAAGAATGTAGATACAAATAGAAGAATGTCACTACAGATTCACTTCCTTTGTATCCTTGCACCAACAGAGTAACAAGGGTCATCCAAAGAAATCTCATAAACATAAAGACACACCAAGTAACACAATATGAGGGATCACATTATGCACATGCAATCACAAAGAACATAGAAAAATAAGAAATCTAGTATAACACATGCAAGCCAACCTAAAGCAATTTGTTTACATCCCAATCATGTTCATCATATGTAGAAGGTGGACAGCTAGATAAAGGGGCAAAAACAAGTGGCGTACTAGGACAATCACCAGGTTCAACACGTGGTGATGCACTCTTTTGAGGAGGATCATCATGGTTGTTCTCATCTAAGCTCATGGAAGAGGAAAATAACAAATTCAGCTCATTATGCACTTTCTCATCAATCTTAAAAACCTCATCATCATCCAAGTTAATCGTAGCAAGATGTCTACTGATAATGTCCATTGAATTCTCATGTTTTTGTTGTTTCAAAGGTGGAGAAACATCATGCTTTGTTTGAGTTAGTTTTTTATCTTGGTTTATTGGTTTTTTCTTTTCTTCTAACTTACGAGCAATAGAATGATGTCTACACCTACACTCTTTAACATTTTGGTTTCTTCTTGCATGTTTTTCACATTGTGATGGTGAAGGATTGAGTTTATCAACCATTGGTTTCTTTTCTTATTGCAAGGGAGGAACATAAGGTGTTAGAATTGGCTATGGAGATTGTCACCCAAGATCTAGAGGCCAAATGGAAAGCACAAAGAGAGAAAAGATCAATATGACAAGAATAAATTGTATTCCTATCAATTATGCAAATATGATTCAATGGATATATAATGTGAAACCATCTAGTTATATAGCCAAGGTGAAACATGAGATAACATAAGATTATGACAAGTGTCTTAATCTTATGATATGAGACAAATTATCATAACTACCTAGGAAAAAGATAAATCTAGACATGACAACTAAGTCTTCTAGAAATATTCCTAGGACCTAAGTAAACTTAACATGTGAATAAGTCCCCTAAGTCTCCTAGTAAGGAATTACCTAGGTACAAGACTTTATTCACACCAACACCCCCCACCTTAAGTGCAACTTAGAGAGTATATTATTATGCAAATGATGCAAATATGCAAGGATGGGTCCTGGCTACTAGGCCATGTTAGGTACCCATGTACATATGCAAATGAAATCTCTCACAAATAGAGAAAAGGAGAAAACCCAGTGGGACAAAACTCCTCCCCAAAAGAGAGATGAAATACAAAAAAGGCTCTCAATGATGCATGAGAAGGTTGAAACCCCATGTGAGGAAAAAGACCCCCCCATAAGAGAGAAGAAGAAGAGATACTATGTAGTTCCCCTCAATGGTGGGTCTCCTGTAATGGTAGAAGCTCAACATTGAATGCTAAAGATGAGCCAAGCTCGCCAAACAATATTCCTCCCCTTAGGAAGAAACAAAACCAAGAGGATATACAGGGTTTCTTCCCATTCCTAGAAGGAAGATGAGGGAATATAAATGGTGTGTGATGTCTCTGAAACATGTTCAAGTGTCTCCATGTTGATGTCAAAAGTTGACACACTCCAAACAGGCGTTCTAGGCCACTTTGCTAAAGAGAAAAATCCAGAATCTAGTGGAGATGAATGGAGAACATAAGTATAAGACAAAGATATCTCCTCTGAAGACAAAGAAGCCTCCTCCAAATTTTATCCAAAAATATCCACACTCATGTCAAACTACAAGGGATGATCATGTAGAGAATGAACAAGAGGTTCAAAGTGTTCCCTCACAAAAATTTAAGAGGGAGAATATTCATCAAAGAGAAGATGAATGTCATCAATTATGTCCCTCAAATCTTCAATATGAGACTCCACAAACAAGTCTAAAATACCTATCAAGAAGCCATCACAAGTAATCATATTTGAAAGAAAATGAATATCATGTTGCATTGAATCACAACAAGCCATATTTGTAGCAATACAAGCATCATCAACTACAATAGTAGATGGAGGAGATGAAATGCATGGATCAAGAACTGGATCCGATGTGAGAACTTCCAAGTTCAAGAAGTCAAATGTATCCTCTAAATCATGGTTCAAACTAGAAGTGTGATCAACATCCGAAGGAATAATGTAACCATCAAAAGAAAAATTTGTAAAGGTATACAACCGAGATGAATGATCAACCATCCTAGTAGCAATGATCTCTCTACTCTCCAAGTCTCGAATGATGATTGAATCAAGTGTGAACTCCGCAGTCCTCCCATCTCCACCATGTGTAATCTAATATATGGAAAGAATATTGTTCATCGAATGAGGAACACACAAAACATCCTAGAAAATTTTGTCCCCAAAACTAATAGACCCCTTCCCAATTACACTCATGTATGTATTGTTTTCTATCAAAATAGGAGACATGGTACAAGGCTGAAAAAAATAGAATATAGATTGTGAAGATGCCATATGATGAGATGCTCCTAAATCTAGAAGTCATCTCCCTAATCCATGACCTAAAAAATCACAAAGAGCGTGTCCTTTATTTCCTGATGTAGAAGCTTGAACTTTGTCCTTTTTAGACTATTTTGAAGAAGAGGGAGGAGGAGATGATTCATACATTCTAGAAGGAAAATCAATGTGATTTTTTTAGAAGATGTTTCAACTCATCAATATCCTTCTTATAAAAATAGTGTTCTTCATGTCCATCCTTCTTTCTTAGGCTTGTTATTTTTCTTTTCTTTGCCACTTGAAGACTTCTCATCCTTTGAAATCAAGGCATGTTATTTTGAAGACTTCAAAGCACCCATTTGAATAAGCTTGTCCTTTTTCCTAATGAGTTGCATAGAAAATTCCTCAAAGAAGGCATCTTAAACTCACTCCCAAAGGCATTTTTTGTAGCATATAAAGTAGACACAAATAGTGAATATTCAAGTCCTAGCTTTGAAAGAACACTTAACACCAATTGTGTATTTGATTTCTCAATTTTATAATCCTTCAATTATGTTCTTAGTGACTTGAATTTGGTGATGAATTCCTATATGTTGTCAAGATTACATGGATTTAGACTTATTAATTCATTCTCCAACAAATGTCCTTGAACTTCATCTATTTACCCAAATAAGTTTGATAATGTAGTCCACATAGCCATAGGTGTATCCAAGTGCTTAATGTGAAACAACAATTCAAGATAAACATACAAGCACAAATAGCCAATGGCTTCTTCACAAATATTCAACCACTTAATCTTTCTAGCTTCATCATCTTGTGGTTCACCATCAAGCCAAAGAACTATCCTATACAACTTCTTAATTCTTAGCATTTTTTTCATTTCATATTTCCATTTCGGATAGTTGTAAGGTGTTAGAAGTGGAATTGTGGATGGCTCCATGATGAAACAAGAAGGAAAGAACACAAATCAAGAGGAATGCAACCAAAAACACAAGAATCCCTCCAAATTCACTCAATCAAAGAACCCCCCAAAAATATATGAGCTTGGCACTTTATGATTAGTGTGATTACAAATTACACTTGCCAAAAAGAAAAAAGTGGTCTTGATCTTGGTACATGCAAATTCCAAAATTAGGCCACAAAATCAAGTACAATTTTTGGTACAAAATGAGATCAATTTGATCATACCACTAAAAAGTACATGCAAAATTATGCACTTTCAAAAAAAATATACCCAAAAATGTTATTGTATGAGTGAGATATGAGCCCTTGAAGTTCCCAAAAAGAGAATGATGCAACAACACCTATGAGAATATGCAATTTTTGAAAAATACAGACACCAAAATTAAAATTTGACTTCACCACTACAAAGAGCATGAAATTCTTCTCCAAATTAAAAAAAAAAATTGTAAATTGGAGGTCCTAAACCCAAGTTATAGTCATTTGAAGTTGGACTGCCAAAACAAAAATGCAAATAAAGGGGGGGGTAAAATTATAAAGAAGTTGCAGATGTCATGTTGACGTGGTGCTAACTTCAGCAACTCACTTGAATAAATTTGATGTTCTACCACCTGTCAAAATAGAATATTCCTTTGGACTGCCAGAATATTTTGAGCACCAGTATATTCTTATGGAATATTTGTGGGTGATGGAATCTTTTAAAGATTCAGTAGAATATGCTTTTTCTCTGATCAATGTAGGATTTTGGAATATTACTACCAAAATATTTTTAGCAGTTATCGCGATTTGTTAGGCTAACCGCCTGGCAGATTTTGTGTGGCCATGGTTTGCAATCAACGGTTGTCATGTGACGGTTTCTGAATGAGCTACAGATATAGTAGTACAATGCAGTACACTGGTTGTAGTATAGTTCTTCAAACTTTTAATCTATAAAATTGTTTAATTTTAGGAGGCACCATAAGAGTTATATTGTTATCTCTTGGTCTTTTGTAGGAAATGGGTGGGTGAATTGTGTTAGACTTGTCTTGTTTACTTGGAAGGAATTTTGGTTCAATCATTAGTTCATCAATGATAGGTTGGGGAGGAGAAACAATCATGGAATCAAGAATATTACCAAGAGATAATTCTACTATGTTCTTTTCCTTGAACTTTTTATAGGATTTTAAAAGGAAGTCTTCATGAGGTTTTATAGGTTCCATAGGTCTGGGATAAAAGAAGTCTAATGAAAAGTTTCCATGGGAACACATAGGATTAAAACCACTTTGATGCACAATAAAAATTTCATTTCCAAATGTAAATTTCAAGCATTTATGAACTACCAACGAGAAACCATCCATGGAGCATAGCCATGGATAGCCTAACTTCAAACAAAATTGATCTGATGTCGGGATGATGGAGAATGAGATATTTAATTGCTTTGGTCCAAATTTTAATGGAAGAGTGATTGAACCTATCGTAGGGAAAGAAAAATCATCATGTGTTTTAATCTATGCTTTCAATTGTTCATAATAATCTTGGTAAAGTTCATGCAAGAATAAGAATTCCTCGGTGATCACATTCTCTACACATACGGGATCAATTAATATCCCATTTGTAGGCTTGTCATTGATTTTTTTGGCTATGTAAAGAGGACCATCGGGTGCATGTTTAAGTATATCACTACATGAGAAAGCATGTCCATAGACAAGTTGGTTTGGCCCTTACGAGGTTTAATCTCAATGAATCCAATCATGGTATGTAGATCATGCTCATTATCACTCTTGTCACCATCAGTTACATCTTGTATGCTGTCAACATTCATCACATCATTCTTAGTATCACTAGCTTTAACAAATGAGATGGAGTGGTTTGTAATTGGATGGGTAAATATTTGAAAATTTTAATTAGGTGGGGCAATGGATTTATTTCCTTAATCATTAACATTGCCCAACTGGATGTGATTAGAACCAATGAGGTCTTGCACTAAATTTTTAAGATGTATACATCATTTTGTATCATGTCCATTATGTTGGCGATATTGGAAAAAGGCATTTGGATTATAGTTTGAAGGTAAAGGTTTAGTGGTATCAAGCGGTCTAACGGGAGATAAGGTGATTAATTTTTTTCTCAAGGCTTGTAACATGATTGAATGGAGGGTATTAGGTAGTGAGGTAAATTGCCTATTCTTTTCTCTAAATGGGTATGGATTTGTTGTTTTTATGGAAGCCACTTGAGGTTCAACATGATGGGTTGGTTGGCATTGACTTATTTGTATAAAGCTCTTGTTTGGTTTCTTGAATGGTTGAAAATTTTTATGATGCATAGTTTTGGATTTTTCAGGATGGGTTGAAGGAGTTTTTTCTGTAAGTTGATTAAGTGAGTTTTGATAGTCATGGAGAGTTGTGCATAAGTGTGTAAAAGATGGAAATTTCATCATCCCAAGCTTGTCTTGAGTATTTATTTGTAAGTTATCAGTGAACATCCTTTGAAGATCAACATCGAGAAGCTTAATTTTGATTTGTGAATAAAGCAGTTGATAACGAGACATAAAATCAGTGACCTTTTCATCTACTTGGTGTTTACATTGCATGAGATCGGGTAGAACCATCTTAGGACCAATGTACACTTGGAAATGGTTTTAAAAGGAATCAACAAGCTCATTTAATGAGTATATTGATTTATTTGGTAAGGAACGAAACCATTCCAAGGTTGTGTCTTTCAAAGACCTAGGAAAATGTTTAGCCAAGAGTTTATCTTCAAAAATGAAGTCACTACATAAGGTTTCTAGGATATCCTTTATCACCATATTTCTCAAATCTAGGAATCTTTATACATTGTGGCATTTGTGTTCTTAATATCTCCAATGATAATGGGTTTCTTTTGACATATTGTGAAGGTTGGCCATTTTGATTTTGGTTCAATGTTGTTATTTGTTGTTGGAGGGTTGTGACATTTTGCAAAATTTGGTTTATGAAAGAATCATTGGTTGTGTTTTGAGATGGAGGGGAATATGGTGGTGTATATGTGTTGGGAGGACAAGTGAATTGCAAGTTTGTGAGGGGTGTGGGGTTTGGATGTATGTTGTTTTAATTCACAAAGCTAAAAAGATTCCCAATGGAAATACCCAAAGTTGGAGTGATATTGCTCCAGTTGGTTGTGTTGTTGTAGTGATAGTTGAATTGGTATATGTAGGAATAGAGGTTATGGTTGTATGGGGGAAAATTTTATTTCCTCCTTGACTTTGGGTGTAACCCAAATTTTGAGCGCAACTAGCCACTGTAGGAATATGGTTATCAATAATATGAGCTGAGCTACACAAAATATCTATTACATTCTCACTATCAAGCATTCTTCTTATGTTATCTATGATAGGAACGATAGTACTAGCAATATATTTTGTACTCACAAAATCTCAAATTTTTTCTAAGGCTTTATCCATTTGTTTGAGTTTCTCTTGAGGGATATGAGCAACAATGTTTTCAACATCATTAGAAGTAGTGGTCATAGGACATGTGATATCAGGGATGGAATCCAACATGGGTTGACTAGTGTCAACACTATGAGTGAAAGAGTTGGAAAACCCAAGATCCACAGCTAGTGTACCAACACGAGATGCCATGAGTCTTGAGCTATGTCTCACTAAAGTATTAGCAATAGGATACTAGGTTGTAATACTCATACAAATTTCACCAAACCAACATTGTACCCAAAATGGACAAAAAGCACTAAATAGAGATAGTAAATACTTAGAACTAGGAAGCACAATGCAAGTATTGAAAAATATACTACAATTTTCATATCTGAAAAATGATAATTGACTAATTTTAAATGCAAGGATCTGTTGATGATTATTTTTGAAATGCCAATCTTGATTTTAAACAATGCACTTTTTCTCACTAATTGAATTAGATGCAAACAATTATAGTAAAAAGAAATTTTTGAAATTGAAATAGAGATCTATAGGTACAACAAAGGAAAGCGGACAGATGTTGATAAATATGCAAAACTTCAGAAAATTGCTTGTACAAGGACAAGTCCACCCTAGGGTGAATGTGTCCTTGGATAGGGTTCTAAGAAATTAATTTTTGAGTGTTTAATTTGGTATTTAAGCTCACTATTCCCAATTGAAAATAGATTCTTCAGTGAAAAAATTTCTAGAAATTGATATGAAATGAAAATGCAACTTTGTGACAATGTATGAATAAAATTACAACTTTTTTGGATGCAATTTTTGATGTAATTTTGATCTAAATGACTAAAACACACTTTTATGCAATCTAATATGTAGAATGTATGCAATATTTTTGGATTTTTTATGAATTTGAATGATGCAAGTATGCAAATTGTAACCCTAAATACAATACAAAACTAGATAATGCAAAACCTAGATCTAGGGTTTCAATGATCTCCAAATCAAAAAAGATGTTGTACAATGTCAAGTTTGCCAAAATTAAAATGTGGGAAAAGGGGGAGATCCAAAATAGGGTGTCCTAGGTCCTTACTTCAAAGAACTAAGGAACTAATGGTGTCCCCTCTTCCTAAAATTTCATTGAAACTCAGATATTGCAAGGTGTAGAGATTGACATTCAACCCTAAGGTGAGATAATTAGACCCGAATCTTACGTTTCTTAGGATAGTAGTATTTGGAACTAAATGGAAATGATTTTATGCAACTAAATATAATGAACAATATGACCTATATGATAAAATGCAAGATCCTGAAGCTACAAGAAATGAAATCATAGTTTGCATGAAAATATGAGAAGGGTTTGGACACATGTACCTAGCATTAAAAGTTGGTTTTGAACACTACTAAAGGATAGGCTTTCCCTAGGGCAAATGGGTCCTGGGTAGGGTGCCCAAAAAAAGCTTTGATAGTCCTCTAATGTTGGATCTTGGCTTGAGTTTGACATAGGTCCCACTATCAAAAAGTCAGAAATAAAATTTACAATTGATTTTTTGTGGCTTGACAACAATGGTGACAACTTATGCAATGTTGCAAAATTTCTCTTTGAGATCCTTTCAATCCTTCTTCAACCTGTAATCTGCACATACGAAGAGAGGAAAAATCGTTTGTTTTGAATGGGGGTTTTCCTTAGTCAAACCCCGCGTTTGGTAATTAAACCTTGATAGAATGATAATTCCAATTGACAAATGGAAGTAATGATGAATGAACACTTGCTTGCTACAGCTCACCAAACCTTTAATGGCTTCCCTCAGAGGATTGGAGTCAACACATCACTCCAAGGAATCAAATCTTTCTTTGCATGATTTCTTGGATACATGAATGCTTGGATTCTTTAGGATCAACAATGCTATTAGCCTTCACAAGATGAACACACATAAGCTAGAACATGATGATAGGATCTTGAATGCTGCAACAAATGATTGATAAATCTACTCTTGAATTCTCTTGACAATAATATTTTCTCTCATCAAGTCTTGTAATTGTTCCTTAGAATGTTTAGATTTGAATTTGATAAAAAAGACTATGTATTTATAGGTGTTTATCTAATTTCCCAAAAATTAGATTCCAAAAGCCAACAATTACATATGAAATTTGAATCATTAAAATACCACCAAAAACGTATTAAAATTTAGGACCTAGGACTTAAGGAGGACCCATTTTCCCTTGGCTAAATGGGTCCTGGCCCAAAAGTCTAGGATCCATTCATTTTGGGGTGATTAAAATATTAATTGTATTAATTAAATATAGGTTTCCCTTTTAGAAAATGAGAAAAATAAGGCTTTGGAATACATAATTTGGAAAATTAGGAGCTTAATAAGTCCAATTAATTAAGGGACCCAAACATAGTGTGAAATTGTAAAGGTATACAATTTCCTACACTACAAAAACTATAATTTTGACATCATTTATGTAAAAGGGAAGGAAAATCTAGTGATTGATGCATTGAGTCATTGAGTGAGTTTGGTTGTCATCTCTCAAGTAATGGGAAACCTATTAGATACCATTAAGAAAATTAAATAAATGGACTCTTTTTTCCAACAAACAAAGTCATATTTGGAGCAAGGAATGAACCAAATAGAGTATCACTTAAGGTATGATGGTATCCTTTGATATTGAAGGTGAATTTGAAGAACCAATGAAGGAGGATTATGAAAAATAATCCTAGAGGAAAGCCACAATGCTCCATATCAAGGGAAAGGGACCAAAATGTATGTGTACTTAAAAAAAATCTACTTTTGACTAGGAATAAAGAAGGAAGTGGCAAATTTTTTAGCCAAGTTCTTGGATTGCTAGCGAGTTAACACCAAATATTACCATCCTATAGGATATTTTTTCCCACATGATGTGCACCAACATAAATGGTTTATAATATATGGGTTTTGTAGTGTGTCTACCTTAAAACCACTTTAAGAATGATAGTATCCTATTAGTATTGGATCAGTCAACTAAGGTAGCACACTCCATACCTAGAAATATCAAGGACGATGCCTAAGGTATAGTAAGGAAATTTCTTAAGGAGATAAGTAAATTATATGGAGTTCTAGAGGTAATCTTTTTTTACATGGATAAATTATTCACCTCTTAGTTCTAGACCACTTTAACAACATATCTAGGCACTAAACTTAATTTCAACATAGCTTACCACCCAAAAAAGGATGGTCAAAGTTAACTAGATTATGGAAGATATGTTGTGAAATTGTGTAATAGATTAATTGGTTAAATGGGAAGAATATTTTTCATTGGTGGAATTCACTTACAACAACACATATCAAGCCTCTATCCAAATGGCAGCCTTTGAAGAACTTTATGGTAGGAAGTGTGGGACATTTATTGGATGCAATGAATTGAACAATCGAGTCAACATAAAGCCTAAAACACTTCATGAGTGCAATCGATAGGTAAATATTATCAAATAAATATTAAAGGAATCATTGGATTTTCAAAAGAGTTATGTAGATGTAAAGAGAAATCCAAGAGAATTTGTGGTAGGAGATAAGTCTTACTTCATGTTAAACCTCAAAAGAGTTCAATAAAATTTGGAAAGGTTACCAAATTATCCCCATGATTGATTATGTTTTTTGATGTTATGGAGAAGATTAGTCATGTAGCTTATTGACTTGCTCTTCCCCCATCTCTCTCTTGCATACGTAGTGTATTTCATGTGTCCTTTCTTAATAAATATGTACCTAACCTAGTCCATGTAATTGATTGGAAAACATTGTAGGTAGAAGATGCTAGAGAAATTTTCTTATGTCCAACATGATTATAGACAAACATATCTCCAAACCTGATCCACTATGAAGTGCTCAAAAATATCTCTTTGTCACCCATACAAGTCAAAAATTAGACATTATAGCCACAAGATATGACCTATCAAAGAAAGGAAAGAAAAATGGCTCTCAACTAGCATTTTTTTTGTCTAAAATAGAAAAATTTAGAAAAAATCGATGATACCATAATGTAGTACTCAAAAAAATATTTTTTTCAACTACAGGAACACAAAAACTCACTTCTTAGGTGAAAATTATCCCCTTTGGAAAAATACTCTACCATTACGCAAATCATATTATAGCTAGATGGTTGGTAGGCGAAGAATGGTGACACTCTAGGTGGTGGTTACATGAAAGTGGCTAAATTAGTAGTGATGGGATTGTTCTTAATGATGTTTCTCATTAGGAATTAGCACACCTAGCTAGGCATTACCTAGGATAGCCACAACTATAGTCCACCATGTGATCAACTCAAAAAATTCCAAAAAAATCTAATAGCCATTGATTTATTTATTTATATTAAAATTAAAAAAATATTTTACAAATTAGGTCAAAATTATTGCTATGATGATCTATACCACCAATAACTCACCTATCATATATTATAGATCCATATAGTTGTATAGATTTGTCAACTTGCAAATTCCTCCATGACCCTCAAAAATGGCCCAAATGTTTTTATCACCAAACCCTATCATGTTGTTTATCAATCCATAGTTTTTAGGGTGAGATCTATTTTTGTTCAATAGGTCTATAGTAGAATCTTACTCCCCAAAACTCTCATAGAAAGAGCCAAAATAGAAAACCCATTTTCCAAATCTCCATCAAACACCAAATCTATAATAAACCCCAAATCTACAACAACCCGATTTGATAAGCACATAAGTGACCTTGAAAAGGCCTTGATTATTTTCTTACAAAACTATGTATTCAATAGGTATGTAATAAAATCTACTTCTTCCAAGGGTTAAAAATACCTAGGAGATCTCCCACAACTTCACAAATAGGCTTTGATACCAAATGAAAGGAAACTTCAATCCATAATAAACTATTCCACATAACCCCACAAGAGAAAAATATGCAAACAAGTATTTAGAATCCATAATTCAAATGAATAGACAAACATACCATCAAGATGACACACTGTGTACCCTAAGAAAACCCTCATGAGAGAAAAAACCAACCTCCAAAATCACTTGCACACTCAATGTATCATCTCAAGTATTTAGAATCCATAATTCAAAAGAATATACAAACATACCATCAAGATGACACATGGTGTACCCAAAGAAAACCCTCACAAGAGAAAAACCTAACCTCCAAAATCACTTGCACACTCAATGTATCATCTCATGAATGCATATTAAAATATAATCATAACTCTCTATGAAATCCTTTTAAAACATCAAGCTCCCTACTTGCACTTCAAGTAAAGAAGAATATAGAAGTCATGTAATCACAAATCCTAGTCCATGATTTCTCTCCTTGCATTTGCAACTTACAAGATATTCTCAATCAACCTTATCCAAAAATTCAAAGGTTACTATCCAACCTCAACATCTACTTATTTGTTTTCTTTTATAAAAAAATCTTACACGAGACCATCAAGTGGTATTACATAAACCATGTGTCTAATACCATGAATTTACAATACCATGTCCCCCTCATTTAATTTTTGGTACTAAGTTTTCTCAATATTAAATATTTTCCTAATGTGCAACCCACGTTAAATATTTATCTCAATGTTACATACAACATACAAAGTGGCCCCAAAAGTTTCAAAACCATGTGACGTATGCATCCCTATATCCCTAGATGCACCACCAATAATATTAAATTTTACATTTTAGCATCATACAAGGTGAAAAAAAAACCTTTTCCCAAAATCAAATACAACAATACAAAGTGTATCTCTAAAATATGTAAAATAGGAAAGATTAAATCCTTTAGAAGATGTCAACAATTCATTCAAGTCATGTTATTACCCACTCATAATAACCTAAGAAATTGATTAAAATTATAGGAAAATCCTAGACTATAGGAAATAAAAATATACATTAACAAGTAGTATGGTTGACTATACTCGGGGGAATAGACGTCCTACCAAAGACACTAGGGAGCATAGCTAGTCAAAAGGAGTGGAGACATTTTCTTGTTAGAATATCATTTTCTAGAAGGTTGTATCTTTAAGTTGGGACTCTACTTTCAATTGCAATCAATTCCACTCATTTTGAAAGATAAAATGATGTAGCTTTGAGTGTGGGATATATTGTTGGAAGAATGAAGAAGATGACCTTCGGGTTTGTTGTCATTGATGCCAACATTGGTTGGTAACTAACTAAGTAAACTACGTATCTATGTTGATCCGGTATTTTAGTCCCAAAAATCCTCTCAATAAAGGGAAACTCTATGAGCTTTTGATATGTTTCTTAGGAGTGTCAGTTATAGGTATAAATGAGCTTTCAACTATCTTTGTTGATCTGGCTATGTAATCCAAGTGATATAAGTTTGGTATTCTTTTGGTTGACAAGGTTAAGAATTGTTTGTACTGTGTGTGTTCCTTGTTAGGTCTGGTCTGACCTAATGTATGGATGACATCTTTTGTTTCGGGTGCCAAAAATATTTTTTTATTGGGCCAACAAGTCATTTTGAATTTTGTATTTAATTAGGCCGACCTAATTAATGTTGGAAAACATAATTGTGTATATATGTGTGTATGATGGATAGAAGAATATATAGAGATACAGAATATGTATGCGAGCAATGTGATAAATGAAATAGTGTAAAATGACTAATATTGATTGTATATCTGCAACCAGAGCATTTTGGAGTTTTTAGAGCTTAACTGGAAATGATTTTTGCACTTTGTAGGTGCACTTCACCAGTTCACTTTTGGTAGTGAGCCATACCTCTTTTTGTATCTTGGCTACAAGCCATCTTTTGTATTTAGGTTTTGAGCCTTTCAAGGACAGTGTGTCCTAGTAGTGAGCCATGTAATATCTTATGACTGGTTATAATATATTGTGAGTTAATCATTATCATGGTTTTTTCCCACTTTGGGTTTTCCACATAAAAATACTGGTGTCAATGTGTTATGATCTCTTTTATGTTTTGGTTCACTATTGCAGCTAGATGTGGATTGTTAATTGGATGGTTAATAATTAATTTTGTTAGCAGAATATTGATTCACCCCCCCTCTCAATATTCGGTGTATTCAACAATTAGTATCAGAGCTCAGTTCATCTAAAAAAGTCTTATAGCTTGAGGAAGGTCCCAGAATTTGAATACATGGCTAACAAAAGTTATCTTGCTCCTCTAGAAGAAAACTATGTATCTAAGGAAATCAATGCTACTCTTGAATAATTGGATAAAATCGAAGATGAGAAGGAAACTCTAAAAGGAAACTTGAAGGAAGTAAATGAATGCATCAGGAAGCTAAAAGAGCAGATCAAAAAGTTCAAGGAAAGGCATAGAGAGGTTAGTGATTAGTTTAAAAAGGCTAATGAAGACATTATCAGACTAAAGGTGCAAGTAGAAGAAAAGAAGTGAATTGATAAATGGCAGAAAGTTGAGATTCAAAACAAGATTGTTGAATGTACAAAGCTTGAACAAGAAGTGGTAACCCTAAGAGTTGATTTGGAAAAGCAAAAGCTCATGAAGAAATATTTAAAACTAGCTCTACAAGGCTTGATGAGTTGATTACTTCTCAAAAACCTTCGAAGGATAAAGGTGGCCTAGGACTTGAAGAAGGAAAAAGCTCAAAGACAAAACCTATTTCTAGAAAAGTGGAAAATCAAAGGAAACCTCAAGGAAATACTCATCAAATCAAGAATCAAAGAAGCAATACCAGAAGGATTCCTATTTGTCAGCCTAATGGTCAAAGGTATCCATCTTTTAATGGATTTTGTTTCTCATGCAATAAATTCGGTCATAGAGCAATAGAATGAAGAAGTAGGATGAAACAGAATAGAATGAGTCATAATGTTGGATTCTTTACTAGACAATGTTACGTTTGCAACAAGTTTGGACATAGAGCTACCGAATGTAGAAGCCAGATAATGATGAACAGATTTAATACTAGTAGAAGGATTTAGTCTTTTCAAGGCTATTGTTACACATGCAATATCTTTGGACACAAGGCTAATCAATGGAGATCAAGGATGAATGCAAATCAGTTTGATCAAAAATATGTTGTGTGCTATGCCTGCAATAAACCAGGACATATCTCAAAATTCTACAGAACCAAAATTGGGAAGAAACCTAATCCGAAACATTTATGTGAACAAAGTAGATCCTGTCGAAGTAAGGAAAGAAATGGAAAAAATTTGGAAAAAGAAGGAAGAACCTGAGAAAAGGGATGAATCAAATACTCTTGTATCTACATTCAATGCAGATACCTCTTCCAAGAATTGAACCCAGTAATGGTTTCAGGGGGAGCAGTTACAGAAAAATCTAAAAATCCCCTTATATATGATGTGTCAAGTAGTGACACAAGGATATGTGGTGTGAGTCATCATTTTGAAGGCTTTGAAGAAATTTTTGGTAGAAAATAGGCAGATCCAGAAAATTATGGAACTTCTCTTGGTTTATAGTGTCTTTTAGAAAGTGGTTGGCAGCTTTAAAGATGAAAAGCAATAAATGTGAATTATGGAAAAATTAGTAAGCAATAAAGCAAGAGACTAAGTTAAGGAAAAGCACATTTGTGCAATTTGGAAGAAGCAGTGAAAGCTTAATTGAGTTCGAAGGAAATTCAAAGCATCGTACATCGAAACCCTAGTTCTCAATAAGCAGAAAAGGCATTATTTGTTATCTGAATTCTGTGGATTTTAAAGTTGAAGGAACTTTTGTTAAGCTTTTCAAGATTGTTTGGGGAATATTGCCACTCCTACTATTGTGGAAGTCTCTGAGAGACCCCAACCTAGATTTAGAAGATGTTCATGGAAAATGTATGAAAATGACCCCATGAGTGCGTTCTCGAACATTTCAAGCCATGTTCTACCCACCGAAGATCCAAGAACATACATTCATGGTAACTTAGAAGAATTCAATCATCAGGATCTAAAGGATTTGTGTGACAATGAGTTGATTGGAGATGATATACTACTTAACATGGAATATGAAAACCTAGTTCGAATGAAGTTGAACGTTTGCAACTAGTTTTTGAACTTTTCTAGTGAGAATGAGGTGAAGTTTGTCAAAATGGCCCTTAGTAGGGTTCATAGAAAATTTGTGTGGGAAAATAAACTATGGATTATCAACAAAGAGGCAATTTGAGTTGTGACTGGTCTTTGTGATACTGGTACCATTCCAATTCTAAAAGTGGTGAAAAATGATGAAGTCACAAGGCTGACAGGTGCTAAGTTTGACATAAGAGCTTTAACTACAAAGTCCATTGTAGACCCTGTCATCAAGTATGTTGCCATCATGATTGGGAAGAAAATCTATTTCACTAATCGAGTAAATTGGGTATCAGCTATGACAATTCACACTACTTATGAAATGGTGGTGAATGGAAAGTATTATGATATTTGTGAGTTGCTTAGGTTGCAACTTATGGAGAACTTGAGTATGACAAAGGTGAAGAAGCATGTTTTCAAATTTTTCACTTTAGTTGTTTGTTTTTTATTCTATTTCCTAAAGGAGTTACCAAGAAGAAAAGGAATAATATGGGATAACACTAGACCGGTTGCTCATCATATTTTTAACCATCTACAGAGTCTTAGATATTTTAGGGCATAGAACAATGCTCTAACTACTTTCTTTGCAGTATTTCATAATGAAATGCATGAAAGAGAATGGATTCCAAGGAGTTTGGTGAAGAAGTATGAGAAGGAGATGACATTTCTTGTATCTACATATGAATGCATCATTGACGCTATAGAACCTAGAGTTTGATGGATTGAACCTCTAGGATAAGAGATTGAAGAATGAATGGCAGAGAGGTACATTGAGACCTTGTTGGACAGTCCTAAGGATCCCTCTCTTCATAGGCATGGTACATATCAGGAGAAATCTACTGAAATACATCTGGAGGCTACTGCATCTAAAAGAAGAAAGAAAGTTGAAGCCTTTTTCCAAGGTCAAACATACTCTAAGGATGATATAGAATAGTTGAAAGAGGCACTTTATGAAAGGAAATCCAAATCTGTTGAACAGCCCTCAGGACCCAGAAAATGAGGAAGACCATCTTCCGGTGCTACACCAGCACCTATCTCCAGCACTTCCACCTCTAGTGCTACTAATATTGTGAAAGGAAAGAAGAAGGAACAAATTTTTCCTGCATCTATTGATATTTTTTCCCCTACTAGTCCCAGTACTAGGGCATCCAAGAAGGACATACCTCTTGTTGCACCATTTGTTGCTTCAGGAAGAAGAAGAGTGAAAAAAAGGTTGACAAGAAAAGAAGTTTGAGTAATGTTGTTGAGGAAGAAATTGAACTTGGCTTAGAAGGAGAGCAACAGCTAAAAATAAACATAAAGGGTAGTACCTCCAGTGAAGAATCCAAAACTAGTGTTATTGTCTCTACAGATGAGGAGTCAGAGGAAGAGGAGGATACTTACCAAATCTATGTACATACAAAGAAGAATGAAGAAGGCTCATCTGATCCTATGAAGTACATGCCTAGATCTCCTCTGGTAAGTGATCAACAACCCTTAGATAGAGGATACTTGGTTAACAATATGATTGATAATGACCTTATTCCAACTACTGAGCTATATGATAAGTTCAATGATGAAGGGAAATAAACTATCATAAATGCATTTGTTCAGTACATAGTCATTTGTAATATAAACATGGATAACATATAGTCAAAAGTTACTGAAAAAGTGTGGAAAGAGTTAGTACTTAGAAGGAAAGAGGCTTTAAATGTTGAAGACAAGATGAGAAGTGAAACCTTAAAATCCATCATTTCTAGTTTTTTGAAGATAGAAGTTGCAAATCTGCTAAAATGATACTCTACATTGTTTAGATTCAAGAAGAGAGTCAACGTGTTAATGACTAAGGAAGATGATCATATGGAAAAAGTGAGGAAAGACACTCAGGATGTAATCAGGAAATTAGCAAGGAGCTATGGGGCAAGAACCAGTTCTTCATCCCACACTGCTCAGGCACAGGAACATGCTATTGTTGCAAAAGTAATGGATAATCTAGTCTTGGAGACTGTTGGTGAGACACTTGGTGCTTTGGAGACCCCTGCCTCTCCGAATGACATAGAATAAACCTCCAGAAAAAGGTCTGGTGATCATCATAAATATCATTCCAGAGATAAGAGAGAAGAACATCAAGAATCTACTGAAAAAAAAGGAAGAGAAAAACAAAGATGAGAGTGAAGGGAGTAAGGAAAAAAAGAAGAATAATGACAAGGATGATGAGGATGATGAGAATAGAAGGGAGAAAGAAAATAGAGATAAGTCCTTTGGAAAGTCATCCAAAGAAGAAGAAAAGAAAAAGGAAAAGCAAGAAGAAAAGAAGAAGAAAGAGGAAGATGAGGAAGCCATTCCAGCTGAGAAGAGCAATGGAGAAATTTTCAAAGGCCCTGAACCATCAAAGCCATCGAGAGAATCATCTAGAAGTACCCTTAAAGTTCTTCTTTCAAGAAAAACTATATTTCAACCCACACTTCCACCATAGCTAGTCAAATTACCATCACACCCAAGCTATGTGGAATTGACAAAGATTACAGCCAATGACAAAATAAAACTAAGTGGCTCTTTTCTTAGCTTTGTCACACAAGAAGCTATAGAGTCTTATCAAAAGGGAAATGAGTTGATAAATGAAGACATCAAAGCTTTACAAGAGATAGCCCCTGATATTACATCAGATCACTCTTTAGCTCTGATTGAAATTTTGAGGCTTATCATTGATTCAATTAAAGAGTACACTTCTAACCTCGAGGTACAAATTGCAAAATAAGTGGAGTTGAGTCTACTAGAGAAAAGACTGATGTTTCTGCATGATAAGTGTACAATTGCGCGTGAAAAGGCTTTGTAAACCTTTAAAGAGGTAAGAGAATGTGATGAGGAAGCCCATCTGCTATTTGTTTACTACATGAAATGGTTGAAAGCCACTCGAGGTATCAAGGACTTAATGGACTCGATTGAGTCTCAACTTACAAATGATAGAAACTATGTTAGGTGGGTTTCTATTGCATATCTTCAAAGCAAATTTTTCATCGTATAGAGGCAGAAGGAAGATGCTATGATATGGTATTCCCAGCCTGGAGACCTGGTTATGTTCATACATGTCTCTATATCAAATGCATTGATGGAAGCAAAAAAACTTGAGAAGATGAACATTGCTCCATCCACTCCGGAAGAAGGAGAAGAATGCTTGGTGGAATTAGAATCTCTAAATAAACCTCTTTCTAGGGAAAAAGGAGTCTAGGATGATGGAAAGCTAGCTTGGGAAGTGATTCTCAAGGAGTTACAGGGTGCTCCCAATTCCTGATCTAATGTTTTTTTCTTTTCTCGGTCATTTGTTCTTGATGTCAAAGGGGGAGAAGAGAAGAAGAGAAGAGGAGGAGAATATGCATAAATAATTTTATGTTATGTGTTTGTACATATGTTAGGGGGATTAAGCACAATATTTTTTTTAAGCATGTCTTATTTTTGGCACATGTTGCCATCAATGACAAAGGGGGATATTGTTGGAAGAATGAAGAAGGTGACCTCTGAGTTTGTCGTCATTGATTCCAACATTGGTTGGTAACTGACTAAGTAAACTGTGTATCTATGTTGATCTGGTATTTTGGTCCAAAAATCCTCTCAATAAAAGGAAACTCTATGTGTTTATGATATGTTGCTTAGGAGTGTCAGTTCCAAGTATAAACGAGCTTTCAACTATCTTTGTTGATCTAGCTGTGCAATCCAAGTGATAGAAGTTTGGTATTCTTTTGGCCAACAAGGTTAAGAATTTTTTGTACTGTGTTTGTTCCCTGTTAGCTCTAGGCCGACCTAATGTATGGATGACACATTTTGTTTTGGGTGCCAAAAATAATTTTGTATTGGGTCAATAAGTCCTTTTAAATTTTGTATTCAATTAGGCTGACCTAATTGATGTTGGAAGATATGATTGTGTATATATGTGTGTACGATGGACAGAATAATATATAGATATATAGAATATGTATGCAAGAGATGCAACAAATGAAATAGTGCAAAGTGACTGATATTGATTGTATATCTGCAACCAAAGTAGAATTTTGGTGTTTTTAGAGCTTAATTGGAACTGATTTTTGCACTTTGTAGGTGCACTTCACCATACCTCTTTTTGTATCTTGGCTACAAGCTATCTTTTGTATTCAGGTTGTGAGCCTTTCAAGGATAGTGCATCCTAGCAGTGAGCCCTGTAATATCTTATGACCAATTATAATATATTGTGAGCTAATCCTCTCCATGGTTTTTCCCACTTTGGGTTTTCCACGTAAAAATATTGGTGTCAATGTGTTATGATCTCTTTTATGTTTTGGTTCACTAATGCAACTAGATGTGGATTTTTAATTGGATGGTTAATAATTTATTTTGTTAGCAGAATATCGATTCATGCCCCCCCCTCAGCATTCAGTGTATTCAACATAGATAAAATGACCATCATTGTATAAAAAACTACCTTAGTCAATCTCCTAACAATTATATTCCAACTTGTTCCACAAAAAGTGCCAAAGGAGATTAGAAAGTATTTGCAAACCTAAGTGATGGTGTGTAATAATGATAGAGATAAAATAAAAACCATTGGGGAAAATATCTATGAAAAGTGGTGTGTGTTCTTGGTAGAGAAAAATTAAGAAGATGATTTAAGGTGATTGTAAAAAGTTAAGAGGGTAAGAGCTTTAGATCTAGGGATGTTTAAAATATAGGGCTTTTTAATTTTGGATGATAAAGGAAGAATACTAGGGCTTTACAAAGAATAACCAAAGGAGATAGATAGTTTAGATGGAGAAATTTCAATTAAATCATAAGAATTCAATGGCTTGGGTGAATTAAGAAGCTTTCATGGATTGATATGGATAAATTTGAATTCTAAAGAAGAGGGATGCTATTAAGTTTTTTATTTTTTGAAATGAGATTTACCTAATTAGGGGTTTTGAGGGAAACATGTGTCCATATATCAACTTGTACTAATTTTTAGGGCTGTTGAGTGGAAAAAATAGCTAGGGTTAGGTTAAAAATCTAAGGAAAATTTGGTGAATAATTCAGCAAAACCATCCCACTAGATAGGGATCAAGAAGGTTGTTGCTCATGGTCATAGGGGCATCCCTAGTTTTGGAAGATACAAAGGCCAACTTCCTATAGGTGGTTTGGGATGTTTGGTAATAGTTTGAGAATCATATATTGTTTAATTGTGGTTGAGCAAGATAAAACATAGCTTAAACAAAGACCTAAATACAATAAATAAATGTTTACCTTGATTTCTATTACACTTCGGATTGAGAAAGGATGGAGGAGGTGATGCACCCAAAAGCTTAAGTAGAATCACATTTAGAGAAAATGTCTTGGAGAGGGTTTGATTTTTATATGTTGAGGATAGATAATGGATGGTTAATATTTTATTTCAATATCAATGATGGAGGATTCATGAGAGGTTAGGGTTGATGAGGGATTGCCAAGTGGCATCATTGGATTGATGCACTTGAGAGAGGGGAGGATTGAGGAAATATCAAGGGTTGAGATTGGCTTGATCAAATCATAGAGAATGATTCCTCTCACACATATGTGAGAGGATTTATGGGGAAGAGGGACCAAGGATAAGCATCCTCTCACACATCTGTGAGGATACGTTGGGAAGAGAAAAGGTGACTTTTCCTCTCTCAAATGTGTGAGAGATAGTATGGGGAAGGGAAATGGGGATGTGACTTCCCACACATGTGTGAGAGTCACATAGGAAAATGGAGAGTGAGGATTTTTTTGATTAAATGGATGGTTATAAATTCATTATACCTTTTTAGGATAAATAGTATTAGGGTTGTGATTAATTAAATTAATCACTCTTAAGTATATGCAAGGGATTATCTTAGTCAATTAATTGGCTTTAACAAGCCAATTGGATTTGAGGTAGAAAAGGAGAATTAAATAAATTATTTTTATTTATTTAATTCTTGTGGGATAAGACTATAAGGTTGAATTTAATGAAATAAATATAAATATTTAATTAAAGGTGAACAATAGGATAACAAGTAAATTAAGTTTAAAAAAAATATTTATTTATTTATTTCTTGGGGTAGGGTAAATTTTGGCATGGTTAGGTGTGGATAACTTTAGGTGCCTATAGTGATCATCAAGGATGTCAAAATAAATGTAAAATGTGTTGAACACTCGAAATATTGAGAGGGGGGTGAATCAGTATTTTATAAAACCATTCAAACATTAGCCATCTAATTACCAAAGCATATTCAACTGTTATAAGGAAAGAAAGCATGAAAACATCCACAACATCACATAACACATGAACACCAAGATTTTTACGTGGAAAACCCAAAATGGGAAAAACCACGATGAGGGTTAGCTCATAATATATTACAACCAATTATAGTATATTATAGAAATACTCACTGGAGGTAGACTCACTGTCCAAGTGGACTCACTACCCACAAAGAAAAAGATAGAAGAGAGAGGGGTGGCTGACAACCTATTTTGAACTGTTACAAAAGAATATATAATATACAATAATATAGCTCCAATGAAGTACAATATCAAACTTCACACTGATTTAGATCAATTCTCTACTCTACACTGCATTCGCACAATTTTGATCTCAACATTCACAACTTATCTCTGTATTGATAAAATTTGCATCACACATCTCATATCCAACACATCACACTCTCAAAACATTGAAAACAATCTAGCATATATATCAGCAACAAGTGCAACATCAATTAGGTTGGCCTAATTGGATGTAACACACAAAATTCAACTTGTCGACCCTAAAAAAAATCTCCATACTTTGTGCCACAATTGAAAATTAAAAACCTTAAATTGTGCTACACATAGGCACCCTGGGCGGCCTTTTCCAACTAATTTTGTCTCAATTTCTTATTAGACCATTGTCCATGTTTTCTCTATTTGTCTCTTCTTTCTTATTTTTGATACTACATGTTTTATTGTGACTATTTTGCAATTTAGTGTTCATAGTGGGAACATCTAGTGTTTTGAAACTCATATGAACTTTACGACCTAGTATCTTATTGCCAATACTCTAGTGATACATAGTTGCAAACTTATGGAATCCCATGTTGTTGTTACATCCATTGCGGATCTTGATTCCTCCAACTCTTTCACACAAGGTATTTTCAATACCTAGGCCAATTTGGACTCCATTCCTAATCCCATAGTACCCATGAAAACTTCACAATCAAACACCTATATGGACATTAAGACTATTGTTGCCCATGTTCCCAATGATAAACTAAAATAATTGGACAAAGACTTAGAGGGATTGAAAGAATACTTAAGCACTAAATCCTGAGTAGTAAAAATGGTGCCTATAGTGGATAACCTAAGGAAGTTAATCAATGATGCCCAAGGAATAGAGGTTTTACATATTCTAGCTCACATAGTAGATGCTAACATCCCTATGGCAGCTAGTTGCACTCAAGCATTAGGATACACTCAAAACCAAGGAGGAAATTTTTTTCCCTCACCACAACTAAACCTTCTATTCCTACATTTATATTGCCAACCATAGCTTCAACGATACAACACACTAATGGCTTAACTCCAAGCTTAGTATTTTCTAGTGAGAATCCTTATAGTTTTGTGGCATCACATGTAACACCTTAATATTCATCACCTCATAAACTCACAACATAGTAACCCACAAAGCACTTACTCAATTCCACCATATTCACCAATTCTCAAAACATGTCAAATAATGATTCAGTCATAAACCAACATTTACAAAAAGTGAAATCGCTTCAACAACAAATATCCACATTGAATCAAACTCAAAATGGAAAATCACCACAATATCTTAAAAGGAGCCCATTGTCAATTGAAATCTTGAAAACAGCCATGCCTCAAAACATAGAGATATCTCAATTTGAGAAGTACAATGGGAAAGGAGATCCTAATAGTCATGTATTGGCTTATACTGCATTGTGTAGCAACTTCATTTTTGAAGATAAGCTCCTAGCTAAACTCTTTCCTAGATCATTGAAATAAGTGGTCTTGGGATGGCTTTTCTCATTACCAAACAACTCCATAAATTAATTCAATGAACTTATTGATTTGTTTCTCCAACACTTTCAAGCAAACATTGGTCCTCAAATCACGTTAACTAATTTAGTGCATTGCAAACAAGGAAAAAATGAAAAGGTAACATACTTTATAGGGAGATATCATCTAATTTACCCAAAAATCAACTATACTCTTCTTGATGTTGATGTTCAAAGGGTGTTCATAGGAAAATTACAACCTATAATTAGGGATAATATATTTTTGATGAAGTATCCATCCTTTGCACACTTATATATGGCTTTTCGTGATTATAAAATATTGGTTAGTTAGTATGAAGGAACATCTTCATCGACTCCTGTTGAGCAATCTGAATATCAAAACAATTATCAATCATTCAAGAAACAAAACAAGAACTTTATCAAGATAAAAACACCTCAAATAGCTAAAAAAATTGAGCCACAAGTCATGAATATAAGTTTAACTCCTTATCAATTTAGGATAATTTACCCAAATACCTGACTGCCTTCATTTGATCATGTTAAAACTATTGAGTAAGAGCTTAATCCAATTGCCTATGATTAGACCTATGGATACAACAAAACCTTTATCCCCACATTTCAATCCAAAATCATTTTATCAATATCATCATACACATGGACATGATACAAAATTATGTATGCATCTTAAACATCAAGTGCAAGACCTCATCAATTCTAATCACATCTAGTTGGCCAATGCTAATGATAAAGGAAACAAGCTCGTTGCTCCATGCAACAAAATTTATAAATTTTCACAAATCTAATACCAAATCATACACCCAACTTTGTGTGAGCTTGTGATGATAGGAATGATGATGAGGAGGGTCTAGATAATATGGTTACTTTAATAGATGTTCAACATCATAAGGGTCGAACCACTTTGTTACCCGGAATTGCTTTCACACATATTTATGCATCTATACATGCACTAGATGGTCCTCTCTATATTTTTAGATGTATTAATAACAAACCTACACCAAGGATACTCATTGATCTTGTGTCTAGAGAATGTGATCATTGAGGAATTCATGTTTTGCATGAACTTTGTAAATATTCTTATGAACAATCAAAATCATGATTAAAAACTCATGATAGTTTTGCTTGCCCTACCATAGGTTCAATAACTCTTCCACTCAAAGTTGGACCAAAACAACTAGATGTATCCTTAACCATCTTCCCAACATTGGACCAATTATGTGTGAAGCTAGGATATCCATGTCTATGCTCCATGAATTTCATCCCATCAGTTATCCACAAATGCATAAATTTCCCATTTGAGAATCAAATATATACAATTCACCATAGTGGTTTTACACATTTTGCTTCCTATGGAAACTTTTCACTAGACTATTTTTGGCCTCAACCTATGGAACCTATTAAGCCTCATGAGGATTTATTTTTTAGCTCATATCAAAAATTTAAGGCAAAGCGCATAACAAAATTATCCCTTATCAATATTCAACCTGAGAATGATTGGTCTATGGTTGTTCCTCCCACCCCATAGGTCGTGGGTGAACCCATTTCTACAGCAAATACCCTTCTAGGTACACAAGGTATTTATGTTGTAGTTCCTCCACCAATATCATATAATAGACCAAGAGATAATCACATGATTTTTGTGCCTCCGAAAGAGAAACAAATGTATAGACCTAAGGAGACAATGGTTTCCCAACCCCCAGTGGTCCCTTTTGTTCCTCCTCTAAGGGAAGAAAAGAGATCAATGGTAGAGAAACTCACTCTTACCCCTTCAAAAATTGAAAATCAAACAAGAAGAAACATAAATGTTAAAGTGCATAGGTGTAGAAGTCTTTTTGTTTCTTTTCAATTGGGTGAAAAGAATAAAACATTACCTAATATTCAAACACCTACCCAAATAGATCATGATGAATTACCACCTTCACCAAAACATGACATTGAGCCTTACATGTCCCAAAAAAACAAAGAATGAAACAAGAACGTATAATTGACATTTTCATTAAACCAAGTGTGCCCATGGTGATAAATTTGGATGATGAGGATGAAGATTCCAAGATTGATGAGCACATGCATAATGAGTTATCTTTTTTTTTTCAAATTCTATAGATTTATATGGGGGAAACTATGATGATCCTCCTAATGAGAGTGATTTATCAGGTGTTGAACCTAGGGATGCTCCTAGTACAACACTTGATATAGTCCCTTTGGCTAGTTGTTCACCTTCCATATATGTTAAGAGAGTTTGGGATGTGGAAAATTTACTTTAGATTAGATCACATGTGCGGTACCCTTGGTGTTTTCTTTATGTTTTTTCTTGCACGTGATGTGATCTCCTGTGTTGTGTTGCTTGATGTGTCTTTATGTTTGTGATTTTTATTTGGAGGAACCTTGTTGCTCCATTTCCCCAAGGATACAAAGGAAACAAATCTGTTGTGACATTCATCTATTTGTATCTCCATTCTTCTTTATGTTATAAACATTGTTTTGTTGTCTTGTGTTTTCCTTTTGGGGATGATGCAAGGCATTGAAACATTTAGGTATCTTCCATGTTGACCCAAAAGTTTGTTTGTTCACTCTATGTGTCATTATTCCATTGTTTTAATAGCTCCATGAGTATATGGGGGGATGATGTTAATTTTGATATCACTTATATGATTGTAGAAAATATGTATACTAACCCTAGATCTGTGGATCCCTTATGTGATCATATTTTGTGTTGTTTGTGGCATTGTATTGGGGAAAACCCCTTACCATGAGTTAGATTTATTTGGAAACATATCATTGGAAAAGTGTTTTCCAAATAAGCTCTCATGACCTTATCACATAACATTTATCATTTTTCTACCTTAAAGCAATTGTTTATAGCATAGTGTTTCATAATTACTTTAAGGTTGGGGCATACATTCCATTATGTGTATCACTTTGTTCACACGTGTTGAACTTAGTGATGTGTTGGTTTAAGCATATTTGATCATTTTCATAGCACCTTATCGAAGTTATTAGGGCTATAACTCTTGGTATGGTTGGCATGGGTACACACCTAGTGAAAATCAGTCCTCACTAGTCCTTGTGTGCTTCTCATTTTGCTACTATCTTTGAAAGGCTCACCTAGAGAATATAAGAATTAACTAGCTCATGGTACCTTTGGTTCATGGTTCACCTAGAAAATATCATACTTTTATATCTCGTGAGTCATCAACACCTTGGGTATGGATCCTAGTGTGGACAATGATTTTGGTTACCCAAGGGTTCCTCTAACTCTTCTAGGTTTTTCACCTAAAAGGAGAGGAATTGGGGCCAAAATGCTAATGTCTACACTTAAGATTAATGTTAAAGGGATGTAATATATCTAAATATGATGTACTAATGTGATAAATTGAAAAAGAAATGAATTGTTGATGTTAAACCTAAGAAATACAAAGTGCTGGAAAACACATTGTGATATGCAAAAACACCTAAGAATGCAAGTAAATGATGAAATAATTGAATAAAAATGGAGAGGTGCATCTAGAATCTAGAATCTAATGCAGAGAAGCTTTGGAATCCTGCAGAGTTGACTAGAAATGTTGACTGGGACACTTACGCTGGAGCTGGGCGACTTAGTCCAGTTTCAGGGAAAATCCACCAGAACAGGAATCTATTAAATGGGTATCCAAAAAAGTAGAAACCAATTTTTAAGCCTGGCAGTGGGACTAATTCACCACAAATGGAAACTTAGTCCACCTAGAGATTTCTAGAATTTCGGGATAGGATTCTATAGATTCTAGCCTGCACTTGCTTTTCTAACAGGTGTCCAATCTTGATTTTGTAGAAAACAAGATGAAAAGAGTCTCCAAGCTTCAATTAGGGTTATGTTTACTTTGATAGATTGTTGACCATTTTTTGACACCGAACTCCTTGACAAATCTACATACAAAGTTTGCAAACACACATGCAAAGAAGGGGAAAAGGGTTAAGGGTTAGAGTATAGGAGTTTTCCTTGGTCAAACCCCACTTTGGTAATCAAACCCTATGAAATGAATTAAAATAAGAAGAGAATGATAAATAGATAACATGCAATGTCATAAAATTACCAAAAACTTGATGTAGAAATCTAAAGATATGCAATGAAGTGCTCCAATGGATGACTTGATTATGCTTAGAGTGCTTGAATGCTTGATAATTACTTGGGAGGATGAATGCTTGAATGAATGGGGGGTAAAATGAGAGGAAAAACCCTTATTTATACTTGATTTTCCATTAATTCCTAAAAATAACACATCACAGGATGACCTCAAGGGTAAGAGAATAAAATCCCGCCAAGAAATTAAAATTATTTTGATTTTTGTGCCTAGTGGGACTAAGTTGCCCTAGGTGGCGACTTGGTCCCACCAGGTTTTGAAGATTAAAGTGCATTAAATGTTGTTTAATGGGAATGTCCTCAAAATACGCTTAAGAATGGCTGGAAAGTGCATTAATGGGTCATTTAAACATAAGAAACTATTGAATTACTGATGACAAGTCTACAAAAGCGTGAGTTTGTTACAAATCTTTACAACACTTTGAAATAAGACTTGGTAAGTGATAAAAATAAGTTATTTAAGTGAATTATAATGAAAGGGTCCTAGAAAAGTGTGAAAGTGGGTTACAACACTTCACAACACCTTTGCAAGACATCCTAGAATTCTTGATGATTCACAAGGGTCCAAGACCTAATGTGGATGCATTGGTCACATTACAACATTAAATCTAGGATTTAAATAAAGCCAAAGTCCATAAGAGAGACTCAAGTGAGCATAAAAATATCAACTATACATTTTTTGATGACACATTAAGCCCCCACTTTAGTGAGAGGATGAACTTGTTTCAAACTTACACTAAAGTAGCCCAACATGCACATCAAGAGGGATCCAAATGCACTCATGCTGGTAAGATGAGACAACAATAATCAAGAGGGATGATCAAGCCCCCAGGATCAAGATCTAATGGAAAACCAAACATAGGCACAAAGGAACACACATGAAAGTGATGAAAAAGGATGAAAGAAAGCTTCAATCATTTTTCCAGCCTATTGTGGATCAGATCTAAGCTATTTGTTTGAAACAAGAAATGTGTACTCACTCTGGGGCTATGGAACTCATGGTTGTTTGTCGAGTGAGAAGGCCCACGTATACTCACTTTGGGGCCATGGAACTTCTGGTTGTCTGTGGGGTGAGAAATCCACAACATACTCACTTTAGGGCCACTGAATGTCTGGTTTTCCGCAGGGTGAGAAATCCCGAAAGGTGGCTATGGGGAAAGTCATGCCTCGAAATGGGCTTCCCGCTCAACCATATCAAAGTTATACCTCCTGATAACCTTAATAAGTTGCCACAAAGACAATGCCATTTCATGCTTCATGAGACAATCAAATCTTCATATGCTTAGAACTCATGAACATGCAATGGCACCACAGGCATGCAAGTTGTGCTATGCAAGGTGGCCATGTAAATGCAAAATGCAACATGAAAAATATGTTCAAAGGAGTCTTGCTTAGTTCATATGAGGTCTATAACTTAGGGAACATTGTGTCTAATGTCTCCAAGAGAGGACCGATCAAAGAATAGAATATTCACAACTTAGGGGATGCAATGCATCGCATCAGGCCACCAAGAGGAATGTAATATGCTAAGATAGATCACACTCATAAAGGACATCGCACCCAATGTCATCCACAAAGTGACAAACACATTGTATAAAGTAACAAGGTTGCACTAAGAACCAAGAAAAAGAAAAATGCAAATGAATATTTCCAATGTATGCCCCCACTTTAAAGGAATCGCTACACACCATTCTGTGAGAAATTACTTTAAAGTAGTGAATGAAAAATGAAAAAAGAAAAAATACATGAGATCCAACTTGGAAATCCCCTATGCCAAGTCATACATTTCCGAGTAAGGTTGTTTCATGTGAAGGAAAAGGAACAAAAGAAAGAGGGGTTTCCCCCAAAAAGAACACACCAAACACATAAGGGATCTATGGATTTGGGGCCAATATGTTCGTTGTTGCAATGTTTTTGTTAAAGAGCTCGAGACTGTCATCATTCCCCAAATACACATAGAACTAGAAGAATGACACAAAGAGAGTGAAAACAAAAGAAAAATAAATTTTGTTTTGGGTCAACATGGAAGAGAAATTGTGGTCTCAATGCTTTGCATCATCCCCAAAAGGAAAACACAAGCGAAAGGAAAATGAAAAGGAGAAAAAAAAGGAAAAGCTTTTGGGTCAACATGAAGGAGACATTGTGGTCTCAATGCCTTATGTCATCCCTGAAAGAAAAAACACAAGCAAAGGCGAAAAAGAAAAGGACCTTTTGGGTCAACATGGAAGAGACATAGGGAATCTCTATGCTTTGCGTCATCACTAAAAGGAAGACACAAAACAAAAGAGAAAGGAAAAAGCAATGTATGACATAGAGAAGAATTAAGGTACAAATATAAGAATGTCACAAAAAGAGGGAGAAGATCAAACATCACATTAAGAGGGAACACGATACACACATAAAATAAAAAGGGAAAGAAAAGTACTAGTAATGCAAAGGAAATTCAACCATCAAACGAGTCCTCCACCTCCCAATATCAATCGGTATAAGCAGAAGGTGAATAAGGTAGCTAAGGGAAAAGGGAAAATGAATTACTAGGACAAGGCTAACAACTTCTTTCCCCACTGGGTGCAAGGAAAGAATGAGCTAAGATAGGTGATGGGAAAGGTCATGCAATAGTGAGAATGGAAGATTCTACAACTATTGCATGATGAGGTGTTTGGTAGAAGTTTATGGATTTATTGGATGGAAATTATCGCCATCAAAATGATACTTGCTCAGTATTTATTTCAATTGACGACATTCATCGCTTTTATGTCCAAGAACATGATGATAAGTGCAATGTGGAACATTAGAATCTTTAGGGTAGATTACCAACCTATTCATATGTGGTAATAATATGTGTTCGCTATTTAGGAGGATTTGCAATTTCCTTTCACATTAAGGTGGTGGATGAAGAGGAAACTTTAGTTTTTTTAACTTGTAAGGTCATTTGCATTTACTAGATTCACCCTTTTCATGAATTGAAGCAAGAAGAGGACCAAAGGGGATCCTATCATTCTTGTCATTGGTATCATGTAAGGGTTGTTCACAAGGAAGGAGAACTTTCAGATTGAGAGGGGAATCAAAGATCACTGTGTTGTCATCACGAAGTCTCCAAGATTCGATAGGAGGCTTGTCATGAGGAAGATCTTGATATCCTAACCCTGTTGTGTTTTCATCAGTTGGTCATTTTTCTAAAAGTTGATGAATGTTATGTTCAGTTTTTGTGTCACATCCTTGTTTTCTTAAGATGGTAAAGCCTTTGTCATATGTTTCTTCAAAGTTGATTGGTGTGTTGGTAACTTCGTTATCATAGAATGGTTGAGGAGTTGCTTGGTTAGAGGAACTAGGTCCACATGTTGGAGGGAACCTAGGTCCTTCATTTGTTTCGGGATGTAGGTATCCAAATGTATCAGGAGGTGAGATGGTAGGAAGCTCTTGTTGTTTCATGGATGGATAAAAGGATGCATTGGTTTCAAGGTTGTCAAGGAATTCGTTTAAGAACTTATTCATACTATCATCATCTTCTCCAATGATGTCAATAGCACGACAACATTCATGAAGAGTTGAAGGAGCATGAGGAAGCTCAAGGTCATTAGGATCAATTCCAAAGGCACAATTTGACATGTCCACTAAAGATTTTAATGACATCCAAAACTTATTAAAGCAAAAATCCATGATGCAAGTAAGCTAAATGCAATAAATATAAAATCTAGAAAGTATGACAGAAGACAATAACAAAAAATAGAAATGTAGAAAATGGACAGAAAATGCCAGAAATTACAGTGCAAAATGTGCAAAAGGACTAAGTCGCCCAATGTGGCAAATTAGTCCCAGTGAGGGTTTTTTTATGATTTTTTAGAAATTTTGAATGCAATTGATGTTTTACAGATGCATAGATGTAGCTACAGTATGAAAATGCAATTTTTTTGTTGTTTTCAATGAAAGATGATGCAAAAATGCAAGCTATATGAGCTTTTCACTAATGCAATTTTGAAAACCCTAGGATGCAATTTAAACAATACAACACCTAATGCAATGCTAATGCAAATTAAACCTAGGATGATCTTGAAATCAAAATTTAAAATGTTCAAAAGTCGGGTTCACCAAAATGTGGAAAATGATTTTGGTTACCCAAGGGTTCCTCTAACTCTTCTAGGTTTTTCACCTAAAATGAGAGGAATTGGGGCCAAAATGCTAATTTCTACACTCAAGATTAATGTGAAAGGGATGCAATGTATCTAAATATGATGTACTAATGCAGTAAACTAAAAAAGAAATGAAATATTGATGTTAAACCTAAGAAATGCAAAGTGCTGGAAAATACATTTTGATATGTAAAAACACCTAAGAATGCAAGCAAATGAGGAGATAATTGAACAAAACTAGATAGGTGCACCTGGAATCTAGAATCTGATGTAGAGATGCTCTGGAATCCTGTAGAGTTGACTAGAAATGTTGACTGGGACACTTACGCCAAGCTAGGCAACTTAGTCCAGTTTTGGGGAAAATCCTCCAGAACAGGAATCTGCTAAATGGGTATCCAAAAATGCAGAAACCACTTTTTAGGCCTGTCAGTGGGACTAATTTTCCATAGATGGAAACTTATTCCATCTGAAGATTTCTAGAATTTCAGGACATGATTCTATAGATTCTTATCTGCTCTTGCTTTTATGACAGATGTCTGATCTTGATTCTGCAGAAAACAAGATGAAAAGAGTCTCCAAGCTTCAATTAGGGTTATGTTTACTTTGATAGATTGTTGACCACTTTTTGACACCAAACTCCTTGACAAATTTGCATACAAAGTTTGCAAACACACATGCAAAGAGGGGAAAAAGGGTTAAGGGTTAGAGTATAGGAGTTTTCCTTGGTCAAACCCCACTTTGGTAATCAAACCCTATGAAATGAAATAAAATAAGAAGAGAATGATAAATAGATAACATGCAATGCCATAAAATTACCAAACCCTTGATGTAGAAATTTGAAGATATGCAATGAAGTGCTCCAATGGATGACTTGATTATGCATAGAGTGCTTGAATGCTTGATAATTACTTAGGCAGATGAATGCTTGAATGAATGGGGGGTAAAATGAGAGGAAAAACCCTTATTCATACTTGATTTTCCATTAATTCCTAAAAATAACACATCACAGGATGACCTCAAGGGTAAGAGAATAAAATCCCGCCAAGAAATTAAAATTATTTTTATTTTTGTGCGTAGTGGGACTAAGTTTCCCCAGGTGGCGACTTGGTCCCACCAGGGCAATTTCACTAGGTTTCGGAGATTAAAGTGCATTAAATGTTGTTTAACGGGAATATCCTCAAAAATACACTTAAGAATGGTCAGAAAGTGCATTAAGGGGTCATTTAAACATAAGAAAGGGTTGAATTAGTGATGACAAGTCTACAAAAGTGTGAGAGATTGTTACAACTCTTTACAACACTTTGAAATAAGACTTGGTAAGTGATAAAAAGAAGTTATTTAAGTGAATTATAATGAAAGGGTCCTAGAAAAGTGTGAAAGTGGGTTACAACACTTCACAACACCTTTGCAAGACATCCTAGAATTCTTGATGATTCACAAGGGTCCAAGACCTAATGTGGATGCATTGGTCACATTACAACATTAAATCTAGGATTTAAATAAAGCCAAAGTCCATAAGAGAGACTCAAGTGAGCATAAAAATATCAACTATACATTTTTTGGCGACACACCTAGTAAGATGTTTGAGGAGCTTTCTAGTTCGTGATTGTCATACCCTCCTTTTGTGTTGTGTTTGGTCATGTATTTTTTGCATTGTCTTATTGTATTACATGCATGTGTGTTCCTTTGTTCCTATGTTGTTTTTCCATGGGATATTGAATTTTGGGGGCTTGTGCACTCCCCTAGATTCGTTATCATCATATCTCTTCAACATTTGGATAATCGGACCCCTCTTGACATATTTCTACCTTAGTGTGATTTTGAGTAGAAGTTCATACTCTCACTAAAGTGGGGGCTAAATGTAGCATCATAAATTGTCACCCTTGACAATTTCACACTAGATTTTTCTCCCTCATAAGTGCATGGACCTAATTGTACATCTAATGTCCTAAATTATACATTATATGGCCCATTTTAACATTTATCAGGAAAACCCATGTTCAAAACCAAGGAAAACATTTAATATTTTTCTCTCAACATTGTACACTTTGTAAAATAGGGCTAGGACAATGGCACCCTAGGTAACTTGGTCCCCCTATTTTGGCTCCAATTTTTAATATGTGAAAGTTGGAATTTTTTTATTTGAATTTCAAATGTCAAATTTCAGCTATTGGGATTTAATTTTTTGTGAAATTAGATTAAATGCATATAATTACCTAGTCATTTCACCATTTGAAAACTAACAAGCAAGAACAAGGAATTATTGAAAACATTAGTGATCAAGAAATTATTATCAAGTCAAGAATAGTCAAGAACAAATTTATTACAGCATTTCAATATTGAAGCATCATGTTAAGTTTTATGTGAGTTTGTTCATGTTTATGCCATCTGTTTGTTTGTGAGGACAAACACTTATAGATCTTCAAAGAAAATAAATCCTTGAGGAGATGTGCATGACTTCAATATTCTAAGGAAATCAGGTCTGAGTGGTGAATTGCAATCCATTTTTAATCCATCACTCATTTATCATTTAGTCTCTATCCCTCAAAAGGATAAGCTCTTTTTTTATCAATTTTTCCATTGTGGAGGTGAAAACACCCATGGGATTTGATTGAGGCAAGCCCCTATATGGCACAACCCTTCCTCTCTCTTTGAATGTGTAGATTTTAGATCCAAAGAATATTGGAGTAATATTGAAGACCATGTGTTCATTGTTACATTTGAACCCTACAACTTGACAAGATACGAAAACTCAGTTATCTCAACATCTAATGAAGATTCAACAGTGAGATCTGAAAAGAATAAGCCTCTAATCAAACACTCGAGGACTGTGAAGACAGATTTCAAATTTAGCTACTCAAACATAGGTACCTTGGGTGACTTAGTCCTACAAATCAGCTCCAAATTTATGTGGCAGGTGCACACAATTCTACTCAGTTTGTTTTTGAACATCAAATTTGTCTATGAATTTCTAGATTTGTTGCTTTTACATCTGATTATTACAATTTCATTATTAGATAGTTGCACCATTATATTGCATACAAATTTCACTCTAAAGCACTCCAATTCAAATCCACAGGGGTTGATTGACTAGCCTTTTAGGTTGCAATTCAATCTCATATCCCCTCAATCCAATTCTAAATGTTAATACCAAGTGGAAAAGTCTTGAAATCCTAAGGTGAAGTCCTAGGGTTTCACTTTTCCACCTTATCACTTTGATGAAGAATTGTAGTAAGCTTTGGTATCTGAACCTTACAACCAATTCTTTTTCTGAGACTTTTTTGTATTTTTCTCCATTGAAATCCTTGCATGTTCTTGATTTGACGACCAACAAGTTCTCTATAAAATTTCCCAAGTATGTGGGAATTTTACTTGAGTTGAGTTCACTCAATCTTTTTGAAAATAACTTTAAATATATGGGGACTGTAATTTTATGGGAATTGAATAATTTAATCATAACCAAACTACTAATTGGTGTGGCAAAAAATGTGATCCCAAAAGAAGGCAATGATTGGTTGGAAGGTCGTCAGTATGAGGAGAATGAACTAGTGAAGGCACACAAAAGGAAGCTTCCAATGTAGACTCCCTAGTGATGTGGGCACCACATACAAGTTTCAATTCAATTTGTATCCCCTACGTGTTGACTCATCAGATGCCAACTTGCATAATGTATGTAGTATGTATTCTATGAGCTTGAGGTTTTTTTCTTTAGTGGTTGTCAACGACAATTATAGGGAGAGGCTACATGGAAATGTCTTCAAAGAGAAAACTCACGGCAACCTTTGGTGCCTTTATGGTTGGCTACTTGGAAGAAGGGGTCAAGATTCTCTTATAGGAGGGTGCATTGAAGGTTGTAGGGTGTGGCTTTGGATAAATGGAGGCCTTCTCACCCTTCAACTACAACTTTATTGAAACCTTTCAAAATCTTCCAAACCTTCAACTTCCATAGAGAGGCATTGTTACCAATGGTGGTGTTGGAAGGTATTGAAGGTTGTAGATGATGTGATGGCACCTATTTATCATATATACGGCATGGATTTATGGAAGCTGCAACAAAGAAATGGAGATAGATTATATAAAATCATCTTTGATGAGCCACCAATTATGTGGATGGCTTGAAATTCTTCTTCAATGCTTATGCCTTGGATAGAGAGATTGATGATAAGGAAGATAAGGAAAAAGAAACCAAAGTAAACTTAAGCTAGGTGAGAATAGGTCAATCCTATTTACACTAACACCCCCCTTAAGTGCAACTTAGGGAGTAATATATACACTAATGATGAGTCTCGACTACTAAGCCATGTTAGGTACTCATGTACAAATATATCGTAAAGTGCAGTATTTTAGATGATGTGATGGCACCTATTGCTCAAATATATGGTGTGTATTTATGGAAGCAGCAACAAGGAAATGCATATAGAGTATATAAACTCATCTTTGATGAGCCACCAATTATGTAGATGGCTTAAAATTATTATTCAATACCTATGACTTGGATAGAGAGAACATTGATAAGGTAGATAAGCAAAATGAAACCTTTAAATTTCCACAAAAAATAAGCCAAAATCCCTACAAAAATACAATTTTTGAAATGCTATAAATAGTTTGAATACGCCAAAACTCTATACAATGAGTCAAATAGGCCAAAGACGGTTGCAAATAGTCAATAGAACACAAAAAATATTTCAAATATCTACTCTATTTAGAGTAAATTGGAAGAGAGCAGATTGACCCTCTGCTAAAACAAATTATTTTTTACAATTTTTTGTAAATTAGGCTCAAAGGCCAAAAGTGCAAAAAATGAAATTATCAAAATTTATGAAACAAAAGGTATTTTTTCATTTCTCAAGCCTTTTGAACATGATGGTGTTGACCGTTTGTCTCTGTGACACTCTATTGATAGGGCTATATGTAGGATTCACCTTAAATGGGAAGGAATGTGCTCTCATGGATCTAATAACATGTTGGAGAATTCCAAGATCAAAGAAACCATGAAACAACTTCCATAAGTGAATAAAATATGCACAATTGTATGTCTATCAAATATGAAATGAAGAATGTATAATACAATGATCAAGCCTTGCTCATATAGGCAAGGATGAGGAGTTAGGAAGGTGGATTGAACTAACTACCCCTCCATAGGTGGGACATTTGTGAGCTCACTTGACAAGTGGGTGAGTAAGTGTCAATAGGTGTCTCAAGTCATGAGGATACATGTCTCAATTCTATGAAATGAGACAAAAGTAAAAGAAACCTAAGTAAACTTGAGCTAGGTGTGAATAGATCAATCCTAGATAGGAGATTAGCTAATTAGGTAGATAATGAAACTATTTACACTAACAACTACTAGTTTAGGGGCATGTTCAATATTAATTTCACATTTGTATACTTCCAAGAGAGAGATTAACTTTCTTGTTACTAAATCTATTCTTACTAGGAAAGTTACACAACTAATTTTATTATGTTCCAAATTTGTATGAATTTTACACCCTTCTAATAATCAAAATTTTGTTAAGCTTTGAGGAACCAACCATTTACTCAACAATCTTTGAACTAACAAAACATCCATATTAAAGGTTTACTTTTATGCATTATGATGTGTCTTGAAATTTCCATAATAAAATCAACTTTGAAACTTCTAATACTTTTTTTTTGTGAAATTTTGATTTAACTAAGATCTACCATCTCTGAATGAAATCTTGAAAATCTTATTCTGAGTAAGCATATAATAATATATTTTTTTACTTTTCTCCTAGTTACCCTCCTTCTAGCGTTATTTCTATTGATGAGGATATTACTCGTACAACATACGTCTAACAACAAAACCTATCTATCTTGAAAGAGTCACTAAATTTGGTTAGGAATTAGCTATCCTAAGGCTCGATAATGTCAGGTATTGACTCACTATGTTTGCTCAGGGTTCATTTTTTAATTGTTGCTTTCACATGGGGACTTATTGATACTTGAACATATATTCTTACAGCTATCAAGTGATTCTATTAATCTTAAAAAATTATGTATCCATCACTTTCCACATTAATTGAAGCTACTTTATCCAAAATAAATTACAAAATATTAAGAGAAGTGAGAAAAGAACCTAATAAATTTAATTTCTTTAGATACTACACATGTACACACTAAAAGACAAGTAAACCAAAGTAGGAAACTATTTGTATTTCACCTAAATTATTTACAACTACATATAAAATGGTGCAAAAATTTTGAATAAGTGAACTATTCACCAATGAGATAGCTTTAAAATGCACCCAAAAATGGCACAAAAAATTGATTATTTCACCAATATAAGTAGCTTAGAGTCATTCAAGATTTACAATAAGGAATGACCTTTGATTTTACTACAGCACTACAAACCTTTACAATAAGCACAAGTCTTTACTAAAATGAATAGAAAACATGAAATAGAAGTTAAATTAGTGATGTTCCAATTCAAACTCTATCATCTCAATATTTTTTTATCCTTAATAAAAGATAACTTTCTGCCTTTTATAGAACTAAGACAAAAGTTAATTACAATATTGTACATGGTGAGATAGAAATTAGTGAATCAACATTAGATAGGTGTGGCAAGAAAAAATATCTTTTGCACATGGGTTATTAGTAAATAGTTTCAAAAGAATTGATAAAATTTATATCTTCTTGACTTAGTCATAACTAATGATTCACTAACACTTCAAAATTCAAAATACTAGTCATGCATCACTATGGTTTACAAAATCCTAGTACTAGCAATCCTTTGATTCAGGCTCCACTACTTATATTTGGTCAACTGTTTACCTTTATATCTTTACCATTTATTCTTTTTGTCATATATAATTAAAATTTAATCCAGTTCTAGCATGCTTAAAAATACTCGAAACGTATTGTATGAGTTCATGCATCCAAAAATTTACCTGCATCTAGATCTAGAACTAGATCTTCATCTTTATTATTTTCCTCTTCCAATATCCCCTAGGATTTTATATCATTTCCTAAATCACTCTCCACATCTGCATCCAAGACATATTACATCAAATCAACTCATTCAGGGCTATTTCACATCCTTCTTTATATGAAAATATATACTTTCATTTGTTATTGAGTCTAATCTTACAATAAAAACCATTCTATTCATATTAATCAAATAATATTTGTATTTAAATTCATCATTTGTGATTAATTTTCTCTTAAATCACCCTTGAATCCACTTAATTTCTCTTACAAAACCTTTCAAAGATTTCAATAGTACAAGAATTTCGGGCATTCTTACTAGATATGGATCTTAGATAAGGGAGAGGGCCCTATCATGGGTAGGGTAACTTTGAGCCCCTGGTCCATGTCATCAGCGTCTGAGTAGGATTTTTTTTCCACGTCCCTTGACCGTCGAGCTGGCAATATGTAACTTTTTTTGGACAAAATTTGAGCACATTTTCCAATGTTTTGGGGGCGCTTTTCAAAAACCACAAAAAAGAGCCAAAAAAAGTGATGTACCGATAGTGGGTAACTAAGTCATGTAATATTGGTATGTTGATGTGGCATTACATGATTGGTCAATTTGTGTATTTTTTGAATTGAAGTGATTGGTAGTTGGATACTAGGTGTAAATTTATTGACACTTTTATTGCCCAAAAGTGGGCACCAGACTGTCCAAAGTTGGCCCCCAAGTTGTCCAAATCTATACCCACGATTAGTGCATGTCCCATGATGGGCTCCTCTCCCTTATATCCAATATCGGGTTCCATAGTAAGAAAAGTATCTGTCAATTTAGCTTTACTTCTTTTGCTCATTAACATAACTAGATGTTTCATCAGGTTTATTAATCATCATTATTTAATTTTTAAGCCTTAATTAAGACAGCAGCAGTGGTACACTAACCAACGATGGTGCACTAAAAAAGCACAAGTGGCAAGTTGAGTGGTATACTTGAAATATATATATAAACTACATTTAAATTTTAAATTTTAAATATCTATGGGGACTATAATCTTAGCCCCACACAATCAAAGGCTTATCCTACTAGCCCAATTATTATCAATATGTGTATATTATCAATACCCCTATTGATGGTACTATTAGTGCTACTGAGAGTACTATTGTTGTTAGCAATGATAAGGGCATGAGGTTTGTGGACCCCTCCCTATGTTTTTTTTTGTTTTTTAAATCAATACACAAGGGTATCAAATTTTTTTTTTTTTAATTATTTTTTAAATCTACAAACCATACATCATATAGTCATACAACCGAACAATAGGATATTTTTTCATCTCTAGGGCCTAGTTGCCAAAATGGGTCAAATTTTATGTTAGTATTCATCTTTTGAGAATCTTGGATCCAATAGTGAGGTCAATTTTGTTCCAAGGGTCATCTATGAAAATTCCCCCACAAATCCATCATGGTGAACATCTAGAAAGAACCATTTTTCCAAGTCATTTTTCAAACCACAAATCTACAAAAGTAACCACAAATCTACAAACACCAAATTTGCGTTCTCACAACCTACACAAAATTTCTCATGCCTTGAAATATATTAAATATCTCCAACGTTTTCATGGCTTCAACTTTGCATCGAATCTACTCAAATAAGGGTTAAATAAAAATAGGGATATCTCATCTCTTTCAACTACAACCATTGATCTGATACCACTTATTAGGAAAATTACCAAGTTGATCAAACTATTTCCTACATAAACCCCATGAGAGAAAATCATGCACATACAAGATTACAAAATAACCATAATGCAAAGATGAAAGACATGCCACAAGAGTACACGAGATATGCCCTAGGAAAACCATCAAGGGGGAAAATCTCAAACTCCAAAAGCATCCACACTCAATGTATTATTTAGAAATGAAACATTACAATACACTTATATGGTCTCCATGAATTCTTTTGAAACATCAACCTCCTCCAAAGCATCCTCCATGTGTTCAAGCATGCAACCACACATCTTATGCAATGCTTCACATATACACTCAAAAAGAGATTTCAATATAGTGATAACCCACTCAACTAGTAAAATAGCCAATCCCAACCATAAATATGTGCTTTTATAGAATCAATTTCACACAAAATAACCAAGTGGCAAGGTAAAACCATCAGTGGACAAAAATATTGACCCCAAGATTTAATTTTAGGTACTAATTTTTCCCACTATGAAAAAATCTCATGTGCAACCCACACATAAAATATCTAATCAATGTTACATACAACCTTACAAGTGGACCCAAATAAGTATTTAAATGGCAAAACACGCATCTCCTCAAGATGCACCACAAATAAATATTTATTTTACATAATTAAAATAATTATTTCTTGTGTAAGGTGTACACAACACCTTTTTCCTAGCACCTATGCTAGTGGTTATTGTAGCTCAGAACATGCTGTCAAGGGTTTTTTAATCTTTTTTAGATGGATATAGAGAAGTCAATGGTTGGAGGCTTTCTTTCCTATAATGCTTTATTTTATTCCCTATTTGTTGTCATTTATGTGTTGATTGTTGGTTCAAATTTCTTGGGTTTTAGTTTTTCTCTTGGCCCCTAATCTTTTCAAAACTCTCATATATGTTGTGTACCAAGGGGTTTTTTTGTTCATCCTCCCTACTATTGTAGGAGTTTTGTTTGGCTCTCTTCTTTTCTTTTGGTCTCTCATTGGTTAGTGTTGTAGTTATGGTGATTTTTTTTTTAAAAATTATTGTTTTTTTTTTATATTTAATGGAAAAGGGCCCTACCAAATCCCTCGATATTTGTTTCAAAAACTTATGCTTAAAGAACTATTTTATTTTTCTATGAGAATATTAAATTTTAACATCTTTTTTAAACTACTAATGTTACACAGAGACATGTAAATAAGTAAGTGGATAGATTAAAAAAATATATAGAGCTATTTTATTTAACTTCAAAGTTTTTTATTTGCTATATACACACATAGACATAAATTTTAACTTTTGCTCAAGAGTTATTTTATTATATTATATTATATAATCTAATTTTTATTGAAGAGCTATTTTATTTTATTTTATTTATTTTACTTAAAGAGCTATTTTTTTTTACACTATTTTTAAAAGTTAAGTGAAAAAAAATTATTTATGAGTATGTTAGGTGTATAGAAAAAAAATAAGTAGATAAATTTAAAGTTAAACTACTACATACACATATGGACACAAATTTTAAATTTTATTTAAGAACATTTTAATTTTATCTACATTTAAAAAAATCAAATGAAAATAAATTATTTTAATAATTTTTCTTACTATTTTTTGACTAAAATAAATAGTTATTTCAATAGGAGCCACACAAAAATTGAGTATTAAATATATCTTCTAATAACAAGGAGTTCCATAGATCCATTATTATAAATGTATTCATCTTGATATTATCATTCAATCAAGTGAGTTTAGTGTCGTAAAATTGCACCCCATGGCAATTTCACACTTGCGCATCTAGCCCATTGCATTTATGACAAAACCCTATAAGTTGGAATTTCACAATTTTAAATTCATAGGCAACAATTATGAAGCACTAACAACCTGAATAATTTACTTGTGAAAAGTTTTGAGTAGGACACTTGCGCGATGTGTAGACATCCCTGAACTTTATGATATTTAAATGAGAATATTCTACGTCATTTGCCTATGGTATGTGTCATTGTGGCAGAAACATGGATGTAATGGCTCCTCCTACCCATGCAGCCTCACAAAACCTCATTTTTCCCTCTCATTCTCATTCAATCTTATGCAATCACATTCTCTCTCTCTCTCTCTCTCTCTCTCTCTCTCTCTCTCTCTCTCACATTCTACTCTATCTTCTTCATTCTCTCATGCTCTCTTGCTTCCATAGTGAAGCTCTGTTATCTCTCTCAAGAAATAATCGAAGCTCTCTTGCACACAAGCTTATCACATCTATCAAGCCAAGAGGGGAGCCACGGGCTATTGGTAATGCTCTCTAATTTTCTTATCTCATCTATTTGATATTATCTATTCAATATCATCTATTTTATTTGTGATAGGGGTTCTCCTCCTTGTGGGGTTTGTTTCTACCACACGTATTTTATATTTTTGATAGGGATTCTCCTCCCTTGCGAGGTTTGTTTCTATCACACATATTTTACTTTATGCATTTTATCCATCTCTATCCATGGAGGTGGAAACACCAAAATATGAGTTTGATTGAGGCAAGCCCTAAAACAGCCCCCAAATTTTTTCTCATTCTATTGGTGTGCAGATGTACAGTTTTGACAAGCTAGACTTCTCAAATTTTGGGCCTTTACCTTCTATTTCATCAAATATGATAGCATGGGGCACAAACATCCCCGTGGTGTGTTATCATTCATGGTTGAGGGTAAAATTTTTAGTTTAAGCACTTTGTGTTTATATATATTAGAGGTTTTGATTCTGTCATTAGTTCTTATAATTAAGTGATTTCCTTATTCCTGTTATTAGTAGCTTAGCATTTGTTCGCTTAAATTATGTAAATATTCTTCAATCTTTATCTTATCATCTAAGCTTTGATCCTTGAGGTAATCGAAGGTTATTTTCTCCTTAATACATCATCGTCTTGAGGGTAGTGAATCCCCTCTACATTTTGGTGAACTCAATGTGAATGAAATCATGTCGGATATTTTTCTTCAAAATTTTAATGCTTTTGATATTCATTTTCTAAATAGGATTTTGATATGTTGGATGATTCCCTAGATGATTTCTTAGAGTCATCTCCTTCTACTCAAAAATCTTATAAACAAACTTCTTCATTAAATCATTCTTCTTCACAAGTCAAAGAGTTTGTAAATGTACTTGTAGTCTTTGTCGCTGCTCAAAGGCCTAGGAAACTAATCATTTATGTGATCTGGCTAGCCTATCTCCTAAAATAATTCACTTTATTCATCGAGTCCCTATCGAAAGTGATACATTGGACCTTTACACGAGATTTATACAATCTAAGGATCCCTCTTATAGAGTTGTAGCCCATATCTATAATACTAGAAGGAACCAACAAAATATTAACTAACCTACTTCTTTACCACCTTCTCAACTAATTCTTCCTCGAGCACCTAAACCTACAGTTAAGCCATCAAGTGAGTATGATCTTATCAAGTAACTTCGTGTTACTCCCGCCAAGTTCTCACTTTGGGATTTTCTTCAAACTGCTCTAGTTTACCAAGGTATGCTTTGGAAAGCCTTGCAAAAGATCCTCTTACCTTATTTTGCTAGGCCAATGGATTTGAATGCATTGATGGATCATATTTCTCTAGATTTTTTTAATATTACACTCCATCCACATGAACTCCCACCTCTAGAAGTACAAAAGAAAGTGGATCCTTTAATGATAATAGTTTACATTAACAATATTGGCATTAGGCATGCTCTCATTGATACCAGTTTGGCTCTCAACGTATGTAGCATTGACTTGTTACCTAAAATTAAATTTGATTCAACTTCCCTTGTTGCTTCTTCTTTGTATATTCATAGATTTGATAATGTCGGTCGACAAGCGTTAGGCATGGTAATCTTTCCTCTAAGGTTGGGACACGTTATCATGCCTACCATGGTATATGTTATGCCAGGACCATTACCATATAATATTCTCTTAGGAAGATCATGGATTCATGCTTTGGGAGCAATTAATTCTACCCTAAATTTTTTTGTGAAGTTTGTTGCTAATAATGAGGTGATCGCAATCAAGGTCGACCTTGATGTTATACACCTATGTGAAATGGCAGTTGCTAGTAAGACTTCAATTGCACCTACTCTCAAAAACCTTATCCTTTCATTATCTTCTAATGCCTTGACATCTACTCCAGCAGTACCTATCACAAAGGATACTCTTGAGATGGATTTCCTAAAGAAGATCATCTCAAATAAAATAGTCTTAAGTGTACTCCTACCTATTCTTCTGAATAGAATGCATGTCTTGGTGATGATTGGGGATCCTTGAACTTTACTGAATCCTATATCAAGGAGTTTAAAGTAGATCCTATCCACCTAGACATTCCAAAGATATCATTTTCCTCTGGTAAGAAAGATGATTATCCTTTTGTTGAAAAGGATGAGCATTATTTTTTTAAGGAAGAGGGTGATTGTACTTTCGCTAATAAGGGTGATTATGTTCCTGTGAAGAAGTGTGACACTTATAGCTCATGTATTACTCTCTTTACACTAATCCTCCTTTCCAAGAATTGCAATCACATTATGGACTAGGGTTTAATATCTTTTCTAAATTCAATTATGGAGGTAAACGTTGTGGGCATAATGAGCAAAGTATTAAGGTCCCCTTAGAGGTTGATCCACATGACTCTAAGATTGGACTTGGATACCACCCCACAAATTCTAAGGTGAAACTATGGTTGAATGGCAACATGGTCTCCACTAAATCTCACTCTCTTAAATTGGTTCATCCTGAATATATTGAAAGTATAGTAGAATCTAAAGAAGTTCCTCTAGATTTTTTCTCCTTAGAGGAAATACTAGAATAATTCTTAGGTGTCTACTCCAACTTACCTTCTGAAACATAGAAAAATGAGAACTCTAGGATTTAACCCTATGGTTTAGGAACTTTTTGCAAATGTGTTTCATTCATTAGATATTTGAATTGGTAGTGAGGGTTTGATGGATTTGGACAAGGTATAGGACTTACTTACAACCTAAAAGGTGAGTCAACCTACCCTTAACCAAATTTGAAATGGAGTTAGAAATGAAATACAATTATCCCACTACCCTAATGATGCCAAATATTGTTTTGATGCAAGTACAAAAAAATTGAGATGTCATAGAGGAAATCAGACACCAGAAACAAAAAGGGGAGGACACTATGCACCTATGGTATAAATTTTAGCCTAATTTATCAGGACATTGGTGTCAGGGGCATGACTATCCTACTAGGGATTTTTCAAATCTATTTTCACAATCCTCTGATGTCAGATCTATACTTTTGTTTCCCATCTACATACTTGTCGGATCTTTGTCGGATATTTTTGTAATTGATTTTTTGTGATTTTTCAAGGTGTAAGGTTTCAACAACAACAATGAATAAATTGCCTTCAAACTTTCCTTGATCCTCTTCAACCTAAGATCTACACATTCACAAAGAAAGGAAATGTTGGTCCATTTTAGGGGCTTGCTATTGGAGTAGAGGACCACTAAGAGGGGGGTTGAATCAATGGTCAAGATATAATCAATTTCATAAACAAAACTTTCTTGATCACACAAAGATGTTGTATTTCATGAAAAACACAAAGATGTGCAATCTACAATACTACATGTGAATCAGGAGTACTGAGTAATATACAAAGCAACACATGATCAAGATAAACAAGAGGCACCAAATTTATGAGTGGAAAAACCTTGAGAAGGGTGGAAAAAACCACTCTCAATAAATTCTCTATTAGGCTTCACTAGCCAAAAACTTGTTGTTTACATATTGTGTGTCTCACTAACAGCACAACAAGCCTCACTAGCTGAATCTCATGCCTCACTGGAAAAACTTCAAAATCACATTGATAATCCTCAAAAAAAAAAATACAGAGGGTTTCTTTGTTTCACTTCAAACCAATGCTCTACCAAGGCATTAACACATATTGATAAAGTCTTTTTACACTAAACTCACATACAACCACCTCTCATACTACCATAATATCTTCAAACATTGACAAATCTTGCTTTATCTTGTATTTGAGAAAAGTAAACTACTCAAACATCTTTGACACCTTTTATGTATTGTCAATCAAATCACTCTTTATCAAAGAACCCTTCTTCTTTGTGAATCATCTCTGCAAAAACAATATATCATAATCCTCAACATATATGCATCATATCATACTATTTGCTTGCTATCATATTTTCACAAAAGCATACACTTCACCAATTCAAATAGATCCAACCTCGGAACTCTTTTAGAGTCACAACATCAAGGTCTTCAAAAATATTTTGACAGATCTCACATACTTTGAACTAGAAACTTCTCAAAGACCTACCAATCTCTTCACTCTATTCTGACAACTTACAATGGCTTCAATCATACCATAGTCATGTATAGATTACCCTAAATTGTGCAAAGGTTATAGTTTTATAAATGCACCATATGATCTATTAATTAAATTCTTTGTTTCATAATGTTTTCTTCATACACCCAAAAAGTATAATAGTCATGAATATCCTCTCATCAGAACTATTCCATGTTCTAAAATAAAACCCTAACCTTACTGTTGATTGTCAAGATTATTCAAATTGAACACGATTTTCAATACTTTTGCTTAGATGTTCTTTCAACTTGTTGTCACACAAAACTTATGAATAGAAGACATAATAAAATCATTTTTTCTTTCAATCAAAAGATCATACAGGTTTGTGCAGGGGTAACACAATTTCATTTACTATATTTATATTTTCAAATTCCATGTATCTCTATGTTCATCCTCCTATATCCTTTAGTGCATTTTTTGTTCATTATCTATAACTGTTCGTTCATTCTCCATCCATTGTTTCAGTGTCTTCATTCTTCTTTTCACTGTATCAAAGTTTGTTTTCATCCTTCTTCCTGTATTAAAGTCTTTGTTCTTCTTTTTGCACCTGTATCTTTATTTGATATATCTCTATAAAATGAAACAGTCATACCAAACTCTTCTTCTCTGTATAACCCTAAGCATGTACTTCAATATATTCAAAACATTAAAACTCAAAAAATATGCTTTTTACCCACAAACCTCGATACACACAATTCCATGCATAAAGCAAAAAGAAATCTTCAAAATTGGCACCAACCACAATTCCACCAATGACTCTTCACCTTCAAAAAATAGAAACAAATCTCTAAAATCACCTTATGATGTTCTAAATTTAGAAAGTAACCATTTTAGAATTTAAATGAGAGCCCATTGATTTGAGTAAACCACCACTTCCACCTTTAAATCTTAAATGTTGATTTACATTTGAATAAAAAGAACTCCACTTTATAACCTTCTTGACCGGTAGCAATATGTAGGAGGGTTGGTTGAAAGATGTCTGAAAACCCCTTAAATACATAACTTAAATACATCTAACTTCTTATACCCAGTCAACATTCAGTTAAAATAAAAGCAACTCTTCTTTGAGCTTTTAAGGTTCATTTAGGGTTTTGTTTACAAATAATAAAGAAACCCTAACCAACTTCAAAAACTTCAATGAGAAGAAGATATGTGAATGACCTGTAATCTCAATTAGTCATCATGAAATTATAATGCAATGTATAGTACCTTTAATATGAACAAACAAATAAGCCATGAAATACATCAAGCCCTTTATCATGTTCTAACATTTGTACCTTTGATACCCTGATACACTAATGATTTTTTAAACTTTGAAGCTCTGATGCTTTTCACTATGTAACCTTTGCATCACCCTTTGTCATCACATGCACCAATGAAATAAATATGGAATGACCTATGACAAACAAGGTCTTCCTCTTAGATGAACACATGACACAAAAACATATCTTGAAGCAACAACTCTTCTAAACTAGGAAGCAACAAGTGAAGCAAGTGAACCCTACAGTATGATGTATGAAGATCATGACATGATGATCAACCCCTCAACTCCTGAAGCACAAGCATGAAGCATCCATAAAGAACTCATCAATGACAAACACATGATCAACTCCTCTTCTCAGGACCAACTTTTGACATCAATGACAAACACATCAACAAACTCCCCCTTTTTCATTGATAGCAAAACAAAAAAACTCCTCTCTCTCTCCCCCTTTGACATCAAATGACAAAGAATCATTTACTCCCCCTATGAAGTCAAAGATATTACTCATTATGCATTTCTTAAGAGTAAGATCACAAAGGTATAGGGGATGACAAACAACACTGAGATAGTCAAAAACAAACCAGTCACTATGTCTATATGGCAATTCAGCTTAATCCAATTCACTATTCTTGCTTTTCATACTGTTCCAACATTGTCACTTGCATACTATTCCAACACTCTCATGATTATTATGACACTGACTTTCATCAAAAATAAAGTTTCACTACCATCAAACATGGTTACATTGTCTCAAGCACAAAGCACTGTCAATAATTAGAACTATTGTCAAAGAGTCAATAAGCATGCAATAATGAGGTTGTGTACTATCATCAAGGGAAATTATTGTATTGTAAACAAAGCATACATCAAGAAGACTATCATTGTCATCAAGAGAAATTTTATTGATACGCATTAAGAGCAAGGTTATTGTCATCAAAAACAAGATTAGGACTGTTGATATCCACACTGTCCATGGTAGAAGGAGTGAACTAAACCATTGAGACAAAGCTCTTGAAACCTCAGAGATAACCAGAATTATAGAGATACAAACATCATGACACTTTATTGAGCATTCATTATACTAAACTATTATAGTGATAAGGCAGTTTGAAGAGCATTCCACTATCAAGGACATTTGAACAATTTCTCTTGAACCAATATCACCAATAATACAATAACTTGAAATAGGTATGAAATACCTTGAATGAAATATGAAACATCGTGAAATACCACTGAACCTGGTATGGATCAAGCAAGAACCTTAATATACAAGCATAAACCAACCATACTACACGAAGACTTCAGGCATTGTCTACATTGACCACTGTGATTTGCAGGTAAAATAACATACTGCCCCTATGAATGAGATCAAACACCAAACAAGGTCACTTTTTCACTGTCAACTAGAGACAATCAACAACCACTGTCACAAGTAGCTAAAGATGGGAGATAGACATCGCTCTATACACTATTGAAAGACTAAGAAAGAGCCCATTACCAAGATCAACATGTTGTATATGACTGCACCATGCTAACTTTTACATGTATACTCAATTGATCAAAGTAAAGAACACTCAAGAGCCACTGTATACTAAGCATTGACATCACTATCAAGTAAATATGAACTCAATCATGAGTAGACCCGTTGTCATGAAAAATGAGATACCATCTACCCAAGAAAATAAAGAAGCACTGCTATCTTAGAATAGTAAACCTTGTCATCATTTAGCAACTACCATAGACTGAGAGTAGCAAAACAGAGCTTGAAAGAATGAAACCACTCCCCTTGGACAAATCAATACAAATCACTGATAAAAATAGCATATCATAACACTTGAATGAAATAGAATGTTACTTTATTTGAACTAACATGACCTCTGACCACAATTTTGTCCCTCCATTGATTGCTTCATGGCCTATAAATATTGGAAGATAACTATTCAAACTTTATCAATCCTAACATATATTTTCCCCTTTGAAAAACTTCTTGAGAAAACTGACCTTTTTCCTAAAGTGATTGTCTTATGATGAACTAACATAGTAATGTGAAGATGACCTTAACAAATCACTTACCACAAGAGATAAGCATGCATACATTGAAAACTTTCTTTCTCCCGTTGCAAACTACACTTACTCCTTATTAGACAAAAAGAGACTATTACATGACATAACCATGAAATAAGATGATGGTATGGCCCTGTATTTTCCCTTTTTGATATTACCTCCACAATATTACTCACTTTCCACTCCTATCCAGCCTTTGGACTAATTTGTACAACATGAAAGTTATCAAATGTCCTTTTACAAACCTTGTTTGTTTTCAATTCCTCACAAAGTGCATCTTCTCTTGACCCCTTTGAGTCATGATGACTACCTCTTGAATCCTTGAAATACCAAGACAAGAGTATAATGAAATCAAAACAAATAAATCATTTCCTTCCAAGATCTCAATTATAGCACAGTCCTGAAGTAGCATCAAAGTGACTTGAAACAACACTTTGTAAAACCAAGTGAACAAACAACTTTAATAGAAAGTGAACAAGCTCTCTTTGCAAAACTTGTAATAATATCATAAATATGACATCACAAATATCAAAACCATGAATAGTAGTAAACTGACTTTCCTATTCTCACCTTGGGGTAAAAGATATGACATTGAACATCTCCCCCTGACTCCATGCTACTTTTAAGCATTCATAGAAGTCTTTTGTGTAGCATGCACAAGATTAGACTCTTTCTGTTTTTGTCCATATTTCCTCCTCCAAACTTTCTCAGGCTCTTTACTTTTCCAAACTTTTTCAGACTCTTCCTTTTTCTTGTTTGGCATGTTTTCCCTCTTATCATGATTAGTTGGACTCTCTAAACTTCTTCCACAAAATTGTGCTACATGTCCAAGATTGGTACACTTATAACAAACTACATCCATATTTCTATAAAATGCAAATTGACTCCTTTTTCTATAGTCAATTGCTTTATGTCCATAATCATTACAAGAATAATAGTAACCATGGAAACATGAATAATTGTGCCTGATTTGTCTTGCTGATGACCTTCTTCTCAAACTTTGTTTAGGATCATGAACCCTTCTATATCCATCTTCATAAGAATTTTGATCTATAGGATTTTTGGAAGTAAAACTTGATTCTCCTTGTTCATATTCTACTCCTTTTGATAGGATTTTCAATTTCATTGGCTTCTTTGACACTGTAGCATATTTTCTACTCATTTCTCCTTCATATCCTATCCCAGATTTGTTTGACAAAATATTTAGCTAAGCAACATTTTCTGAAACAACTCAGTACTCTGCTCATTTTGTAGAATTCTTTTCAAATCTTGATTTACCTTCTCTAATTGTTTCTTTAGAGACAGCATTTTAGCCTCTAACTTTTGACAATCTTCTACTTTGGTTTTCAACTTCATGTAAGTGACTCCTTCAAATTTTCTAGACTCTTCTAACTGCAACTTTAGTTTCTCAATAATTTGATCAGATTCTACACACCTTTTTATTTCTTCTTTTTCTCTTCTTTCTCTCTTCAATTCATCTAAGGCAACAATCAATTCATCTTCAAGATAAACTTGTGCTTCCTCTTCATCATTTTCATCATATGACTCATCTACAACCTTCATGAATTGTAACTCATCTCTTTTTGCAACAGAAAATCCTGCATGACATTATTTAGAGATAAGAACATTAGAAACACCATCAACTTTTGTAATAGACTTCTCTTTCTTTTGATGCAAATTTTCTCCTTTTTAGAAATGTTATTTTTGTACCTCTTTCCCATTTTACTCCACCACCAAAATCAACCCAAGTTGATTAAAAAAATTTAGGGAACCTACTGCTCTGATACCACATGTTGGAGTACAGTACCATTGAGGGGGGGGAGGGGGGGTGAATCAGTGGTCAAGATACAATCAGTTTCATAAACAAAACTTTCTTGATCACACAAAGATGTATTTCATGAAAAACATAAAGATGTGCAATCTACAATACTACATGTGAATTAGGATTACTGAGTCATATAAAAAGCAACACATCATCAAGATAAACAAGAGACGCCAAATTTATGAGTGGAAAAACCCTAAGAAGGGTGAAAAAAAACACTCTTAATAAATGCTCTATTAGGCTTCACTAGCCAAAAACTTATTGTTTACAGATTGTTTGTCTCATTGATAGCACAACAAGCCTCACTGGCTGAATCTCATAGCTCACTAGAAAAACTTTAAAAAAACATTGATAATCCTCAAGCAAAAAAATTAAAATACAGAGGGTTTCTCTATTGAACACTTCAAACCAATGCTCTACCAATGCTTTAACACAGATTGATAAAGTCTTTTTACACCAAACTCACATACAACCACCTCTCATACTGCCATCATATCTTCAAACATTGAAAAATCCTACTTTATATTGTATTTGAGAAAAGTAAACTACTCAAATCATCTTTGACACCTTTTATGTATTTCCAATCAAATCACTCTTTATCAAACAACCCTTCTTCTCTGTGAATCATCTCTGCAAAAACAAGATATCATAATCCTCAACATATATGTATCATATCATACTATCTACTTGTTATCATATTTTCACAAAAGCATACACTTCACCAATTCAAATACATCCAACCTCAGAACTCTTTTATAGTCACAGCATCAAGGTCTTCAAAAATATTTTGATAGAGCTCACATACTTTGAACTAGAAACTTCTCAATGACCTGCCAATCTCTTCACTCTTTGTTGACAACCAACAGTGGCTTCAATCATACCATAGTCATGTATAGATTACCCTAAACATTGCAAAGGTTATAGTTTTATAAATGCACCATATGTTCTATTAATCAAATTATAGTTTTATAAATGCACCATATGTTCTATTAATCAAGTTATATTTCATGAATTTTTCTTCATACACCCACAAAGTATAATAGTCATGAATATCCTCTCATCAGAACTATTCCATGTTCTAAAACAAAACCCTAACCTTATTGTTGATAGTCAAGATTATTCAAATTAAATACCATTT
>VDFB02026872.1:0-12405 GCA_007258455.2 Sequoia sempervirens | reverse complement strand
TTTTTGGTGCTAGAGAGTGAGAAGGTGGGAAAAGAGGGGTTCGAGTGAACCAGGGAGGTTCGGGCGAACCAGGGGGGTTCGAGCGAACCCCCTTTCAAAAAAAGGTTTTCTCTTTACTTTTTTCCGGGAATGGTGGGACCTTGCATTTAATGGGTTCACTCGAACCAAGGTTCTAGTGAACCCTCTTTTCGTTTGCTCAAACCAAAAGTTTGTTTGAACCCCCAAAAACCAATTTGTTTTGCATGGGGTCATTTTTTGCAACTTTTCCTTCCTTACAAGAATTTTAAACCACTTTTGTGGGTTTACCCTCAACATAGCACTCATTTTAGAGGTCAAAAAGTTTATATTTTCCCAATGGAGTGCCTATGTGACATGTGTCACATTTTTATCCTCTTGCACCTTACATGTATGATGCCAATTCTTCATTGGGTCCCACAAAGTGACAACAATTTGGAGACAGGTGTTTTTGCATTTAATAAATAAAATCAACAAACTTAGGGGAAAATAATTAAATAATTAATCACAGGACACACTAAGGTTAAGACACCTTAATCCTAACAAAAAATGTTATATTTTATGACCTATACCCTAACTAAATCACAAAAATTGCATCCTCTTTTGAGCACAAAGCATTCCTATGTGTAATTCTTCAAGCCTTCTCCCAAGACATTAATGGACAAACACATTTTTGGTGATGTAAATATGGCATCAACATGCCACATTAAACACCTACATGCATAAGGTGTTGTGATATAACATAATGGCACATTAAGCTTGCAACAATGATGCATGGTGTCACAATTGAAAGACTTGCTCAATCACCAATCAAGGTCACAATGACAACACTATGAGGAGGTAGATATTTCTCTATCTCTAATGATCAAGCCTAGGAACATGATCTCTATCACTAGTCCAACCAAGAATAAGATGAGAGCCTAAGATCATCTCAACCCTTAGGAGGATAAAAACAGACAAAGACACATCAACAAGGATGTGGAATTAACAATCAAATCCAAAGATTGTGCACTTACAAGAAAGGTATAATGGACTTGAGGTTTCACCTGACACACTTTAGCCTAAACACTTTGAAAAAGGGCATGACTCTCAATGCAAAAGTGAAATAACTCCCAAAGCACATAAGGCACCATACAAACTCAATCACTATACAAACACATATATGTATATGTCTATGTAGATGCATGTATATGTATGTGCATATGTATGTGTGTTTGTATACATGCATGCATGCATATATGCATACATACATACATACATACATACATACATACATACATACATACATACATATGTGTGTGTGTGTGTGTGTGTGTGTGTGTGATGAAAGCATAAGGGTAGGTGTTCCATTATGAGTCATCAAGTTGAGTGACATTCTTATCATGTGGATTCATAAAATTACCTTCAACAATAGTTATCATTTATGTGTCATGTCATTCCACAATTGTATTGAATGCTTGTTCTTTCAAATTAATTATATGACTTGTGACATTGGTCATTTATATTCAATTTTATAATGTGTAGTTAGAACATTCGTAAATGCATCATTAAAGAGAGGACATTTGATTATCCTTACAATATTAATTGATCCTTCTTAAAGTTTTTAATTTAAAAGGAACACTTGCGTTATTATATTTAAATTAAAAACTCATGAGTTGATCATCAAAGTTCTAATTCAAGAGCACCTTTAGAATTGAATTTAATTGTCAAAACATTTGAAGAGTTTTTAAATTTTGATCTATCAAAATATTTTAGTTCAAATCTAGTTCACTTCCCATGATCCCTAACCCTAAATTTAATCTTTCATTATAAAATTGAATTGTTTAATCTAAAATAGAATTAAGATTTAACATTCAAACTTTACAAATATAACATACGTGTATATTTAATTAATTATTTAAAGTTTAGATTTCTGACATAATATTCAAATTATTCAATTTAAGATTTCCAAATTCAATATTTAAATTTTAAATTTTAAATCAATAAAACGTTTTAATTATTGTGCTTGAATATATTATTTAAAGTTTAAATTTTGAAAATTTATCGAATTTAAATTTAAATTATTTAAAACATTTAAATTTGCGATTAAAGCCTAAATATTTAAGGTATTCTATCTCATCTCTTCTGCAGGCTGTCTGGAGCGCGTATCCGAGATGCAATAGGGGGTCGGAATTGCAAGCTGCAATTATTTTCCAAAACCCAGACTTGCAATCCGGAGTTCGGGCCTGGATTGCATTTTGCAAGTGAAGTTGCAACTTATAAACTACAATTCTTTCTCAAACCCCGAAATTGCAAACTAGAGTTCGGGCTCGGATTGCAAAATGCTTCTCCATGGCCGCAAGTTCGTGTAAAATGTAAATCGGGGTCAGAACGCGAAATGCAGCAGTTGAACCATCGCTGAAGAACTTGAAGTGCCATTGCACGATGTATGCACAAAATGGATTTGTGAAAATGCTTTAGAAACTTTCAAGAAACTGCAAATGGCGTGCGTAAAGCCAGATTCGCAATCCTCACCAATATCCCTTACGCCTGTTTCACAATGGGAGTTTTCAATCAAAGCACGCGGCCTGTTTGACAGTATTCCTCGAAGAAATTTACCCTGAGTATACAGGCCATGACTTGTTTGACAAAATACCTTAAAGAAATTTGGCCTCATGACTACCACGATTTCAGGATATTAACATGAGGGATTTGATGTAAACGCACTTTGGATCGGGTTATTGAGGCCTATCAGAGCATAATGAAGGCAGATGTTTTCAAGAATTGTTTGCAAAATGTGGGAGCGTCGACAAGGTACGCCAACTGTTTGACTGAATGCCTAAAATAAATTGGTTCAAACAGAGTCGGCGACAAGTTTGACAAAACGCTTCAAAGAAATTTACCCTGAAGGCAAGGTAAATTGGAAGTTGCAAAAGTATCCCAAAGTCTGATATTTGCAGACTGGAGGGCGCGGCCGAATTGCACTTTGCAAGTTAAAAGTTGCAATGTGCAAAAATGGCCGGAAGTTTTGGCTCCAGGTTGGACAATGCAAATTTTGCGAGTTGGCAAATAGGGGTCGGAGACTGATATGCAAGGAACCCGAATTGGTGCATAAATTGAAATGAAATGCCAATGGACGCCAGTGGATTGCATGATATACCTAAAATGTATTCGTGAAAGTTTATTCTAACACAACGAAAGAGGCAACGTTTCATGGTATATGATTATGGCAGTCATCGTAAAAGAAGAAACATGGGTGTCCTCACATGCATGTCGCACTATTTCACCAAATACAATGACGGTTTTTTCAACTAAATAATTCGTGTTTAACAGCGTACTCCTAGGGTGCGTTAAAATGAGTCTGAACAGCGTATGGACATCCATTAATGCGAAATGGAGGACATATTTTCGCCAAATATTATAGTTGGAAATGCTTTGGTGCAAAACGTGGAATCATAGACAAGGCGCGACTTGTTTGACAAAATGCATCGAAGAAATGTGGTCTCGTGGGATGCCAGGATTGCACGATACCTGCACAAAATGGGTTCGATGGAAAGAGTTCAGAAACTTTTGTGCAAATTTGGATGCCATCGGCACATAGCCAAAACCGCAACCTTTGCCATCATCCTCTTGGCCTGAGCCAAAATGGGGACTTTCGATAGGCGTATTGACAACCATCAAGGTGTAATGAGATGGTGTTGATACCAGAGTAATGATGATTTGGATCTAAGTATCGGGAGTTCTAGTGTATTTATATTTTAGAGGAGTGGAAAGCATTATTATCGGTATCAAGCCTGGCGAACATTAAATGTGTTTTGAGTATACTGCCATTCAGCATGTGATAATATGTGGAGAAAGATAAAGGACTAATTGTGCGCAAGAGTAGATCCTTCAATGTGGCATGAGTTCAGATCTACACGGGTAATGCACATTAAGTGAATTACATTGTGACAAGGAATACTGTTAGAGTAATAAGTTATTATGCTTAATTAATTACATCAAATTGATTAATTAATTAAGTCACTTATTCCTCTTTATTACTTAAGCTAAACTTAGGCACATTAATAATTAATTATTAATTATTATGTACACTGTGGTTTCCATTTAGGTTTCTTGATCTCCTTCATAAGGATTGATCACATTGTAATAATTGATTCTCTTAATGGCATTTTACCGAGAGGTTTACGTAGTTAACATTGTTTTTGGTTCTCAGATGTCTTTTGCATGTGATGCATTCATTTGCATGCGTGATCTTGGATTCTAACATGGTATCAGAGCTCCAGACCTGCAGCTGCTTGTTCATGATCTAAAGATATGGCCTTTCAGTGAGATTCAAGTGCAAGGGTTTCCACAGGCATCTTTTCTGCAAGATCTGGGGGTAGCCATTATTTTGGGACACAATGGGCTCAAACGGATGTCGACATCGCGTTCGCAGCGTCCCAAAACCCTAGAAACGCCTGTCAAATCGTCCAATTTGGTGCAGTTGATCAAGGAGGCAAAAATTTTTATTCCAGGAGCCGACGCCTCCTCAAAGATCACTTTCGATGCACTAAAATCTGAAAAAATATTAAAACGGATTTTTGGTTTCGGCTTACGCTTCCAGCTTATAATGGAGATCCACCGCTGCCATCAGCAACACCGCCGCCACCGCATCATACACCCATCCAGCGCTCTTCGGATCTCCTCTCGCCACGTTCACGGCCCCAAATATTCCCCCGAGGGTTCACAGACTCTCGTATTACATGTATGATCGGCTCTCCTGCCTTAGCCCTCATGCTCCAGCCCCTCAATATGGAGACTGTGGGTTCGACCGATCCACTTCGATTTCTCACCGTCACCACAGACCGGGGCCCAAAAATTTTTTCATTTTGGTAAGTATTTATTCCTAGACGCCGCATCACCGCCAAATTTACTGAATCGCCGACGTCAAGATGACGCCGGGCCTCAGACGCAAGACTTTCTTTGCCCTCCTAACTCGCCGTTTTCCTAAAGAAGCGCTTTTTTCTTTGGCCATAACTTGGGCATATCAGGATCGAAAATGGGCAACGAGATATTATCACGAAGTCGATTCCGAAAGCACTTTCATTTGCGCAATTTATTTTCAAGATTTTACCGCTTTGTCGATTTATTGCCGCTTGAAGTCGATGTTATTTTGACTCGAGCTCATAACTTTTGCCACTTATCTCGGCATTTTCGCCTTCATCGGCGTACCGAAAGGGTATTAAGGAGCTTCCTATATTTCCTGGCCCATACACTTTTTCCTCGGTAGATCACCCCTGTGTTTATCGGGCCAGCTTAGTCCAGATTTGGTCTCGAAGGGGTTGTTCACATTACTTGGATGTTTTGGCAGTTGGGAGAGTGCATCTTGCATCTTTGCACTTCGTTTACAGTAATATATCATTTAATAATCACTTGTTGCATCATAGATTCCAGAGTTGTTCCAGTTTGGAGTTTTCCAGTGTTCCGTGGCATCGGGTTTTCTGTTGCTTTAATCATGATTCCTTGAGTCAATCAGTGACTCTCATCCGGTTTCAGTAGTATACAGAAGAATATTTACTTGCTTGCCTATATCAAGTTCCAGTGTTACTCTACAGAGTTCTTCCAGTGCTTCTTTGCAGCATGTTATCTCATTGTAAGGGGGGTTTTGTCCCACTGGGTTTTTCCTTCTCTTACTTATTCTTGCATTTGTAAGGCACTGACAAAATTCTCGCTGACCCATCTTTGCTTTCTCATGCATCTTATTCTTAGCATGAAGCTACTCCTAAGTTCATCTATAGGTGTTAGAGTAATAAGTTATTATGCTTAATTAATTACATCAAATTGATTAATTAATTGTCACTTATTCCTCTTTAATACTTGTTAGAACTTAGGCGTCACTAATAATTAATTATTAATTATTAAGTGCACACTCATAGGTTTCATTTAGGTTTCTTGATCTCCTTCATAAGGATTGATCACATTGTAATAATTGATTCTCTTAATGCATTTTTACTGAGAGGTTTACAGAACATTGTTTTTGGTTCTGCATGTCTTTTGCATGTGACAGGTATTCATTTGCATGCAGGTGATCTTGATTTCTAACAAATACATAGTATATGCCAAAATTAGTGGTACACATAATGGATATGTTGACATGTTGACATGGTATAAATATTAATTATGTGATAACAAGTGGACATGTTGGAACCCTAATTCGGTTGGTCACGAGGTTTACTCTCCCTCACCCTGTGGTACTGGAGGGCATGTCATGTCAGCACCGCCGATCACATTAAAAAATTTACCAGGCGCATTAGAAAGAAAAGAAACAAGCGGACATGTTACTATACCCCGAAGATGCAAGTATAAGAAAATGGTTGGGATGGTGTAGAAAAGAAACAAGTGGACATGTTACTATACCCCGAAGATGGAAGTATGAGAAAATGGTTGGGATGGTGTAGATATGAAAAGAGTGCTTGAGTAGGAGATCAGGTCAAAGTTATCAGTATAGAAATATATAAGAAGCTATGTCAGAAACATGAACAGGATCTGTTGGTCACTCTTATTAAATGTATTGAAGAAAACCCCTCACAAATGGTATTTCAAATTGATAAACGTTTATGTAAATAAATTTTACCGAAGTCTTTAACACTACAAGCTGTACATCCTAGGAAATATGTAGAGATTTTTGTATGTTAATCTTGCGATCATTGAGAATAGTGTAGAGTTGCTTATTTGGGGCAAACAAAGATTTGAATAGACCATTCAGAACTGCATTATATGAAAAGTAAATGTCTGATAAATTCAGGATGAGTGAGTGCAAATCAGTGACAATGCTTATGAAAACATGATGAAAGGTTTCTAAATTTGATGAATCAGAGAAGGTAAATAATTTTTTTCTCAAATAGTTGAGTTCGTAGATTGTTCTGCTGCCAAGAAGATATCAAAGAATTGGTCATGGACCATCTATTTGTACCTTAATAAAGAAGCTATACCAAGCTGTACATTATATGCAAAGTAAATTTTTGATAAATTCAGGATGATTGAGTGCAAAACAGTTAGTGCTTATGAAAACATGATGAGAGGTTTCTAAATTTGATGAATCAGAGAAATTAAATAAAATTCTTCTCAAATAGTTGAGTTCGTGATTGTTCTGTTGCCAACAAGATATCAAAGAATTGGTCATGGACTGCCTACTTGTACTTTAATAGCCTACTTGTACTTTAATAAAGAAGCTATACCAAGGTGTACATTATATGCAAAGTAAATGCTAGATAAATTCAGCATGATTGAGTGCAAATCAGTGATAATGATTATGAAAATATGATGAAAGTTTATGATATTGTTATCAGGATTCAACCGTTTAATTTTTTCGAATCAAATTCATTGACCTATATTTCATGAGTAGATTTCTAAATTTGATAAGCCAGAGAAGGTAAACAAAAATCTTCTCAAATAGAGTTTGTAGATTGTTCTGCTGCCAATAAGATTAAGAATTGGTTATGGACTGCCTACTTGTACCTTAATAAAGAAGCTATACCAAGCCGGCAACAAACTGATTACAATTCGTTATTGATACAATATTTCATAGTAATTGTTGCTAGCGCTGCTCTTGAGGAAACAATGGTACAGTGAAGGAGAAAGTTGCACCTCAAAATCTTATGCATGTTAGCGGATGTGAGGGAAACTTGCACTTGATTTTAAGTTAGTAGAGCAAGATAATATGAATGTTAGGGGAGAGGGGCCAGTAGTTGTGTAGGGTCTAATAGTTGTGATAGTATTTGTTTATATAATGTCCAATATTTTTAATAATTTTGGACCAATAGTTGTGATGATGACTACCCATAATTAAATGAAATGTATTCATTTGATCTAAAAAGAAACAAATCATGTGATGCCACATCAATGTTCAATAAGACATGATATAGATGCACAAGTGTTTTTCTCTTTTTTTTGGGGCCTTTTTGGACACCTTGACAAAAAGCATGTTGATGTGGCATCATATTTGATGATGTGGCCCTGAAACCTTAGTTATAAGTAGGGGACTTGCTAAGTAAGCTATTGTAAAAAGTTGGGAGTGAATTGAAATATCCACGTAGGATAATTAGAAGTGCGAAGTTAGGGTGCTCAACTATTGGGTCCTCTCGCCTAGTTATGATATTGTCATCTGAGAGAATGGAGTGAAACAATCATAAACAGGGAAAATGTATTACATTCGAGATGCAACCTAGAGCATTGTTTTTGGATAAAGTCTTGAAACCATTCATTATGACAAGCCAGAAGTCATGCAGAAGAATTGATTAAATTGATTGTTTATGATTGATTAATGTTATTTGATTTAATCAATCATTTTTTTTATCAAATGAATTTGATGTTTCATTCTTGTTGAATGCAGGGTACTAGTTATTCTAAACAAAGACATGTTGATTGTTGAGAATGAAGATTGTAAACGAAGATCACAAATGGAAGAATTAGGACTAGGATGGTGAACCCAAATATGGGCCCAATATGGTACCTATCAAGCTAGTATTAGATGTGAATTTTAAAGCTTATTTACAAGAGATGACCTCATAAAAGACATGCAAGACACTTGGGAAGCATGTGCATGAGAAAAACATGTGTCTAGTGTCTACAAGTCAAATGTTGACTAGAATGTAATGAAGAAATAGAATGCGAAGGACAAGCCAAAGTGGCCCTTCCTATTTCAATATATTTTGTATTTTTTGAATTTTGGAGAGAATGACTATTTGTCTCACATGTAAATGTGTCTATATATACTCACTTGTAACTCATTTGTAAGGGTTGGAAACCCATGGAAGCTCCACTTTGAGTATAATATGTGATTTTTTTACTCCATTCGTTCTAGGTTTTCATTTTAATAGAATTTTTGAAACTTTGAATCTATTATTTTTCCATGATCCTATGCATTTAATGTTGGAGTTAAAAAGACACTGAGAGGGGGGGGTGAATTAGTGACTTAACAGACTTGACCAATTTTCAAAAATTCTAAAAACATAGCTCAGATTTGATCTCAATATTACTCTGATTAATGCATTCATGAGTTGAATGTAATCATTTATAAATAGAATTGAGAAAAGTAATAATCCCCACAGTGAACAGAAATAACAACACAGTAAAGCTGTGAGAACACAAAAGAACAAAGAGACACAAAAAATTTCCGAGTGGAAAACCCTCCTAGGGTATAAAAACCACTCCCGAAATGCCTTCCAGGCTTAATCTCTTAATAAACAGTTCACAATGCCTTATAGGCTGATTTTTGAGCACCCACTCAAGGAGCACCAACCCCTCATTTAGAGATAACTATCTCAAGGAGTACCAACCCCTCAAATTATGATAATAACTCTGAGGATTTCTCTGATTTCAGTTAAGCACATATTTCTTTGTTTTCTCATCTACAAAATACCTTAAAGATTCAATAATTGAATCCCTAAAATACTACATAGAGAAGAAATTTACAATCTCTGCATCTTGTTATTCAAATTTTATTGTAGAGTTTATCCATACATTTTCATATAGCCAAGGAATGATAATCTCATAATTACAACAACTGCAACAGAAAAGAGTTTTCTGCTTTTATTTATACATCTACTAGATAGGTAACTATCTTCAGGAGTAACGGCAGAACAACCAACCTAGCTAAGAGCTGTTCTCAACAAATCTGTAACGTATGAGTTCATTTTACTGCATAAAAAGCACAACTGTCCACCACAGAAAATCATAACCTCTAATGCATGAAAGACAATACTCAGTTAGGGCATCATTTGTCATATTAGTAACAGAGATGTAGAGAGCAGTTAAAGAAAATGGTGATTATAACCAGTATGTGCAGCATGAAACACATAAATAAAAATACTAGAAAAATTTGTAACTCCCATGGCTCCATCAACCACTGTCGATCTTCCAGCCAGAGAGGTGCATCAAACATAGTAGCCATACCATTCATTTCTAAACCAAAAACGAATTTCATCTTGACAATGCCGTTACAGCCAGCAACAGTAGTAAAGAATAGTTTATGAAGCTTTCTTATGATGGCGGCCAGGCTAGGGTTCGATACCCAGCTAAAAGAATAAGCTCAAAAGTTTTCCCTAACAAACTTTCTTTTCAATCGATGACATGTTATGCCGAAGGCAACTTTAACGCCAGACGTTCATCCCTAATTCAATCATTAGTCGTCCCCTTGGTTCAATTCTCTTTCGCTGTGACACATCAGAGTCGGGGAGAAGACGTAACGAATACATCATGTCTCATCGATGGGCTTCCTTAGAGTATTATTCATTCACTGAGACATAAGGAAACTTCTCACCGAGATGCCCTTTAGATTCATTCACTATCACTGTGACCAAACGAGATCAGAGAGACCTCTTGTAGACTTCATAATGTTTTGCCGAGAGCCATCAAACATCCTTATGATCGATGAGACAAAAAGATTCTCTCACCGAAATGAAACCATCATTCGCTATCGCTATAGCTTTTGATATCGGAGAGATATCATATAGACCAACTTTGTTATACTGAGAAACCCTGAATTCACACCTGTTCGCTGAGACTACCAGAATGTCCTGCCAAAGGAAATTGTCCAACGGCAGTCGGTGTGACATTACACATTCGCTGTGACATTTCAGCGAAGCCACAACCTTTGCCGATAAGACCTTTCAGTGCACGGTCGGTGAGACACTATGTCTTCGGTGAGAGTACATACCGAAAACAACACTCCTACCGATAGACTTCCACATGCATTAGTCAGGGAGACATAACCTTTTCGCTATGACCCTTCAACGAAACCTTAAACACTTGCCGATATGTTCCCATTTAATCTCCGATCGGTGTGACATACCAATATTGCTAAGACCAAATACCAACGGAATAACATATGTCGATAGAGATCACTTTCAATCGCCGAAACAAAAGACAAGTCTTGCCGAAATAATCTTTCTTGTGCCGGTCGCCAAGACAATGGGAATGTCACACCGAAAGCAGCCTGTATGATAAATTCAATCGACATGACATCAGAAATGTCTTGCCGATAGGCAACATAGACATTTCAAAGTGGATCGAGGAGACCCAGCCATACACATGCCGATATGAGTAAGCCTTCAAAAATGTGAGATCAAAGAATGTAATCAAATGAAATACACCTGTGGTATGCAAGTAGAACCATCCTAACAAGGAAACCAATGAAAGGGAATTTTTCATCAAGGACAAACCATAAACACAATTGGGATCCAACAAACTCCCCCTTTGTCCTTGATGGCAAAACACAAATGACTCTCCCCCTTTTTGCCTCAATGACAAAGAATAGAAGAGAAGAATGTGCATTGCCATGAAACACAATTGAGAAGCCAACCAAAAACATCATGAGAAACAACTGCAAAAATGAGTAACAGTAAAACAACCAAGATTGTAGGAGAGTTGTAAGTGAATCAAAACATATAACATGCTCCCCCTAAGCCAATGCTTGTAAAATCAGAGAAGTAAAGATTGAGAGATAACTCCCAATTGAAGTCTCAACCTTTCAAATAATTATTTAGCTAAGGGCTTAGTAAAAATATCCGCCACTTGATCTTGTGATCCAACAAAATGTAAACATACTTCATTAGCCAAAACCTTTTCTCGAGGAAAGTGAAACTTGATAGCAATATGTTTAGTGTGAGAGTGCATAACAGGATTTTTTGAAATATTTATCACACTAGTGTTATCACAAAGAATGGACACAGGTTTAGAAACATCAATACCCATATTTGAAAGAGTCTGACTCATCCACAGTACTTGAGTACAACATGAAGTGGCAACAATGTATTCTACTTCAGCAGTAGAAAGAGAAACATATACTTGTTTCTTGCTGTGCCATGCCACTAAACGATCACCAAGAAAGAAAGCAGCACCATTGGTGCTTTTCATATCATCCAAACAACCAGCCCAGTCAGCATCAGTATAAGCAATCAAGGAGAAATCATTGCTTCTAGGATACCAAAGACCATCAAGAGTTCCCTGAATATATTTAAAAATCCTTTTAACAGCAGTGACATGGGATTCTTTAGGTGATGCCTGAAACCGTGCAACAATGCAAACTGCCTGCATAATGTCATGTCTAGAAGCAGTTAAATATAATAGGCTGCCAATCATTGATCTATATTAAGTTTGATTTGTATCAGGAGAATCATCAACCTTAGTAAGTTTGCATCTAGTAATCATTGGAGTGCTAATTGGATGGCATTCATCCATCTGAAATTTCTTAAGCATCTCTCTAGCATACTTGGTTTGAGAAAGAAATATTCCATTTTCGCGTTGAGAGATTTGAAGACCCAAGAAGAAATTTAATTCTCCTAATAATGACATTTCAAATTCAAATTCCATTAGCTGAGAGAATTTTTTACTCAAAGTAACATTGTTGTAGCCAAAGATAGTGTCATCAAC
>VDFB02026871.1:0-11900 GCA_007258455.2 Sequoia sempervirens | reverse complement strand
TTAATAACTTAAATATAATAAACAATACATAAACAAGTCAACCTGAAGGCCAGCTTGTATAACTTTTGATAGCAAGAAATGGGGTTCATGACATTTCCCAAAAAATTTGGGGAAGGTGTTTTTCACCAGGTTCTCCAAAATGTAGAAAGTGGATTTGCTACTCATTCGAGTCTCTTTATTCTCAATAGAATCCCAAGAGGTGAACTTCCCTAAAATAGCTCAAGGAATAGAGTGAGAGTTAAGAACCAGAAAGAGCAAATCAAAAAGGTTTTTTGGACAGACTAATGAAATCTTAACCAAAGGATAGTAGTGTGGAACAAGGATGATAGCATGGAACACTAGAGTCCCAGAGGCATGCTGGCATCTCATACGGACCAAAAATCAAGAATATCATAGGAAACAACAAAGAAACTACTAACGATTCAATTACTAAGACATTGTAGAATGTGGGAATGTAACAAAGTATAACAAAACTCAAATAAAGTAAGATAGACTAAGTGATATGTAGATTGAATGATGATAAAATGAAAGAAGAGGAAGAAATCTCTCACAACCAACCAAGCAACAAAGCCTCCAACAAATGAATATATTCAACCCCTACAAAAATAAGACTGAGGAAAAAATGTTGGGGTTGTTTAGGGGCTTGCCATGGTCAAACCCTTGTTTTGGTGTTCCCACCTCCACAAACAAGCAAATAGGTAGAGAAAGTGAACAAGGTAAGAAAATATGAAGTGATAAAACCAATCCTCACTCAAGGAGGAGAACCTCTATCATGAGATAGAGATGCAATAGATAGAGGATGTAATAAATCCCAAGATTCTCAAAGGTACAAGGTAAGAAAGATATCACTTGCAAGGCTTAAGCAAGCCAAAGAGAGAAAGAGACAACTACAAGATCCAACAGATGTACAAAGAGAGTGTTTTTAGAATGTGAGAGTGTTGTAGGAAGCTATAAAGAGTTGTGTGAGAACGATCCAAGTGGGAGAAATCAAGAAGACAACCCAATGGAAATGGAAAGATATCTTTTAAAGAGAGAATAGGAGGGAAAATAAGCTTTTTGATTCATTACAATGTGCTTGGTCTTGGAATGAAATGTTAGGTTCTTGGCTAGACATATCACACTTTGATTATCACAATAAATTGTCACTACACCTTGTTTTATTCCAATATCTAAACATATCCTCTTAAGCCAAATGGATTCTTTACAAGAATGAGTAGCTGTCATATACTTTGCTTTAGTAGCATAAAAGGAAACCACAACCTACCACTTACTCATCCAACTAATTACCACTAAATAAAGTAAACACATAAGCACTAGTGGATCTCAAGCTATTAACATTACCTAGCCTAGCCTGAATCCACATAACCATGAATATTAAAGGAAATCTCATCTTCCATCATATTATTGTGATAATATAAGGAATAATATGAGGTATCACACAAACATTTGAAAACTCTTTTAGCTGCATCCTAATGAACTCTACCAGTATTAGACATAAATCTAGAAATAACTCCTACTGCTTGGGAAATGTCTAGTCTAGTACTTGAGCCATAGAATACATCAAACTTTGAATTGCACTCTGGTAAGACACTCAACTCATGTCTTCCATCTTCGATGGGGATGTTGGACAATTTGAAATAGATAATTTTTTTCTAGCTGAAAAAAGAAAAAATAATGGTCTATAATCCTGCATATCAAACCTCTATAAAATTGAATTGACATACTTACTTTGGCCAAGGCATATATTTGTGTTCACTCTATCTATTCTAATTTACATCTCAAGAATGTGTTTAGCTACACCAAGATATTTTATTTTAAATTTAACAGCAAGTTGAGATTTCAGTTCTAAAATCATACCTTTCCCTTTACCAATGAATAACATATCATCAACATATAATGCAAAAAATAGGAAATGATCACCATTAGTTTTAGAATTAAAAAAATGATCTCATTTAGAACTCTCAAATCCCAAACTCAACATATATGTATCAAATTTCTGGTACCACATCCGAGGACTCTATTGTAAGCCATACAAATATTTCTTCAATTTGAAAACCAATTTACTTTTACCTTTCACCATGTAGTGCTTTGGTTGTGTCATATAAATATACTCCTCTAAGTCACCATGAAGGAAATAAATTTTCACATCCATTTGCTCAACCTCTAAATCATAAGAAGCAACAATAGAAAGAAAAAAACTAATGGATGTCATTTTTCGAATAGGAGAAATTATCTCACCATAATCAAGACCCTCAACTTGAGAGTAACCTTTTAGAACCAACCTTGCTTTGTACTTCTCAATACCTCCATATGAACCAATCTTTTTCTTGAATACCCATTTGCAGCCAACAGGTTTTCTTCCTTTAAGAAATGGGACAAGCTCCCATGTATCATTCTTTCTCAGAGCTACCATTTCTTCATCCATAACAATCTTCAAATATTTTACATCATTCATACCTAATTCCTCTTTTATTGATCTTGGTTCATCCATGTTAGTATTCAAAGAAAAAATAAATCTCCAATCATCGAGTAAATACCTATCAGGTATTTGTCTTTGTCTTGTAGGCCTGCGAACAAGTTGAGTTAGAGGTTCTTCATCCTCTTCTAAAGATTGAGAGCTAGATGAGCTATCCTCAACTTCTTGTCTATCCATGGGCCTTGATTCAACTCTCTTAGGTGTAGAAGGAATTTGAATCCAATCTTCCTATTTAAGTTGTTTTAGTTGTAATATAATAGAAGGATTAGTTTCTCTAAAAATAACACTTCTACTATGTATTACCTTCTGCCCAACAAGATCCAAAAGCTTGTATCCTTTCACACCATAACTGTATCTAATGAAGATACATTTCATAGTGCTTTTTTCCAACTTTGTTCACTTCTCCTTTCACACATGTGCATATGCCTCACAACCAAAAAAGCAAAGATGTCTTAATGAAGGCTTGTGGCCCAACCATGCCTCTATAGGAATTTTATCAACAAGAGCTAATATTGGAGACTTGTTAATCAAGTAACAAGCATTGGAAACAACTTCAAATCAAAACCTTTTTTCTAGAACAACACCACTCAACCTACTCCTAGCATTCTCCATCAGTGTCCTATTCATTCTTTCTACAACTTCATTATGTTGTGGAAAATATGGAGTTGTACTTTGTCTATGAATACCACAATCTTTATAGAATATATCAAAATAATTAGAGAAAAATTCACCTTCATTATTAGTCCTCAAACATTTTATTTTCTTTTCAGTTTACAACTTAACCATTGCTTTAAATTCTTTAAATTGACTCAAAACTTCACATTTACTCTTTAGAAAATATACCCATGTTCTTCTACTATAATCACCAATAAATGAAACTTAATATGTGGATTTACCAATTGAAGGAACATCTATAGGACCAAGCACATTAGAAAAAATAAGATCCAATACACCACAAGATTTATGAGAGATAAAGTAAAAATGAATGTAGTTTTATTTTCCATAAATGCAATGCTCACAGAAATTAAATTCAAGATTAGAATCAAACAAACCTTCAATGAGGTTTTTATTTTTCAAGGTCCTTAAACCCTTTTCTCCAACATGGCCAAGTATTTGGTGCCATAACATAGTTTTCTCTACAAGTAACTTTTATTTAAAAGAAAGAGCATCCTTGGGTACCCAAAACTCATGACCATCTGCTAAAGGTGAAACACTCACTTCTTCCATTGACTTGATTTTAATAGAAGTACCATTGTACTTGACAATACCTACATCAAGCTTATACAATGTGCCATATATGACAACTATAGCAATCTCCATAGCACCTCTAACCATCTTGCATCCTGCATCAAAAAATAATACCTACACACCTACATATATTAGTTTTCTCACAGACAAATTTTTTTGTGCTAAACCAGGTATATGGGACAAATCATTAATCCTTATTATTCTACCATCAAGAGACTTGATTTTAACTTTACCACAAACAAAAATGTCTAAATTTGAATCATTACCAAAGTACACCTTACCTCGATCAAATTCTTCATATTTTGAAAACCAATCTCTATTAAAGGTCATAAGGAAAGATGCACTTGAGTCAACTAATCATACATCATTACTTGCATGAGTTTCCAAAGTTATTGATGCCAACTAAGCCACCGACATATTGAATTCTTCTAGGAAGTCTATAATTCATCCAACCTCTTCCATTCTCAAGGAATACAATCTCTTCCTCAAAACAATCTTGTTCACTAAAGATTTGGATTGATATATCTTACCAAGCTTCTTCCATTGTTTTGGTGCATAGATCTCTTCTTGGACATTAATTAAAATAAAGTATGCTAAGCACAATCTTATTAGACCCTTTGATTTACGATCCATAAGATCATATTGAAAATCTTGAGTTGGAGTTGTAGGCCTTGAAACATTCTCATCAACAACATCTCATAGATCTCAATCTATCAATGGACCATCCATCTTCAACTTCCACATTTCAAAATTATTAGGTCAAAAAATTTATCCAAATCTATTCTCCCTAATGAACTTTCCATATGAACAATCTTGCAACAATATCACAAAGTGTTTGCTACACAAGCTCCCACTCAAATCTGGATTAGTTCAAAATACCCAACAACCCACAACTAAAACCAAATGTTATCTAGCTTTGATACCACTTGTAAGGAAGTTGAGGTAGCGAAACAACTTCCTACACTACTCTTGAGAGGAGAATAATACAAAAAAATTATAGACCTTTAACAATTACAAAAATTTAAACTAAAATAGACATAAATATCATGCATACCACAATATAGTGATTTACGTGTAGAAAACCCTTTCAGGAGAAAAAAAAACCCACACTCTAAAAGCTGCCCAATATATTATTCAAAAATCACAAAGATTACAATATACTTGCAGAGCAAGCTTCTCATAGGTGTATCACCACTCAAAGATCTAGAGGTAACACGACCACTATCAGACTCTCAGAATACATCATAATACACATCCATAATACAACATCCTCATAAAATAGGGTTGCCTTCTAGGGAAATTCAAGCTAAAAAAATATTGACCATTGGATATGAGACATAATGATGAGTGGTTTAGATTTTCAATAATAAGGGGGATCCCTTCGGCACCCCCCTGTCATCATCGGATGAACATTAGCTTATGTATCAATAGTAAATTATGTTATTGAAAGGTTGAGACACATTTTCTCAAAAATAGAGACAAAGACAACTACCAATAACTATCATACTGCTACCAAGATATGGTTCCACTTGACATTGTACCACCATGAATGGTAATGATCAAGACATAAAGCTACCAATGCCACATAGCATTGATAAACATGATAGGATGAAAGGAAATATCAATTAGAAGAAATAGGCGATTCAACACAAGGAAGATCACCATGATCCTTAAGGTGTTGAATTTGATTACTTGAAACCTTACATTCATTAGTGGAATGAACATGCACTCAATGATATGCAAAAAAATAGCTATTATTTTAGAATTTATTTCATTTCTTTGTGGGAAGAGTAATCAGGAAAGCTTTGAGAAGCATCAACAAGATAGTCTCTTGATCAATAGTAGTGGAATTTTCTTTCTCATCACAAGATTTCATACACACAGAAGATGATAAGGAATTAGATGAAGATGGAGATAAAGATGGTAAACCTAAATCTTTCTTGAAAAATTTTATATAAATTCACTTGGTCTTTATCATTTCACTTCATGGTTTCATTGTATCCACGTTTAGAAAGGAGTTTGGATACAATAGCCTAACAAGATTCCAACTCAGATGAAGGGTTTTTATGCTTCTAAGAGGGATTGGCTTCTTCACAAGAACAAAAATCATTTTTAATTTTTGTAAAGTTATGTATCTTCCTCTCATGAGGTATGTGAGTTGAAGAGCCCCCATCACAAACATGGGGTGATGTTGTTGATGTCAAACCAAGTTAAGAAGATGAAACATAAGGATCTTTAGGTGTAGATTATGAGATTTTGTACTCTCTCATAAAGGAGGGTGTAGAATCTAATGAACCACAATCATCCATAAAACATGTGTTTGAAGATGAACCATTTGTATATGAATCTTTAGACTTTGAGGGTGAGATTTTGGACTCTTCTTTGAAACAAGGTGTAAAATCGAATCACCCCCAATCATAAAATAAGAGTTCTATTGTAGATGGAAGATGATTAGGATTTCCATCAAATTGTATAGGTTCTACTTTTAAAGGGAAGTTGGAAGTATTATGATCATCTTGAACTTGTGAATTATAGCTTTTTCATCTGCTTCAACCATGCATATATTTTTTAACATTCAAACTTCATCGCACATTGGAGAGCAGATGGGAATCCTTTCATGGCATGAATCCATGATCTCCCAAGGAGAAGGTTGTACAAAACAAGTCCTAGCATGATATGGATAGGGGTAGGAAAAACTATAGGTACAACTTCAATGGGTAATGTGACCATTGTTAATGGTTTCCTATTAACATTGTAAAATCAATGAATATTAACATCATTGAGTTGAATAACCTTTTCCACACCAATTTTATCTAGGATATCAATGCTACAAAAATTAAGACCATCTATATTTCCTATGAGAGTGTTTATAACTACAGTTTCATTAATAATCACCTTTATTATTAAGGCTTTATGTTTATTTTGGATCTCAAGTGAGGGTATTTCATGTTGAGGGAATGTGATATATGACTTTGTCACTTGCATATGATCAAAGGATGTTGGTACATCATTCAATTTCACAAAAAAATGGATATAATTCTTCTATAAGACTTATTTGAGCATCCTATTGTATGTAGGTGATGTTTGAATCAAATCTCAAAAGGTGATATTTATCTGAGTACAACAAAGCTACTAAACAAGATCACAGTCTTCAGCACTACACTTAGGAATGTTATACGTGTGATAAGTTGGTTTTTGTGACACATGTTTGATAGAGGATTGGATTACAAAGTTTAGGATAACACTTGGAGGTAATGGAGGTCTAATAATAGGAGGTCACTTAGGAGGCTCACTAATCAAAGGAGATCCAATTTGTGCACTATTAACCTCAACTAAGTTACATAGATGAGCTTCTAATGAGGGGGTGAAATAAAGAAAAATAGGTGGGGTAAATGCTATGGAAGCGGGTTCACCATAATGAATTAATAACAAAGGACATCATTTTCTTCAATTTATTCAAGGAAATGAGATCTAAACAATGAAATGACTAATAACCAAAAGGTGAGCCAAATCAAGCTATGAATCAAAAAATTTCCCTTCTATGCAAGGTTGGGGGTATGAGTTAAATAGCCCTTTGGGGAGAAATATTAAATCCATCAAATAAACTCCAAAATGAAAATGAAATAATGTACTCAAAACTAATGTAACCACCAATCAAAAGGAAAATTTGAGAAGGGGATAATGATGTGTACCATGCAACAAAAGTTCCTTTCTAAATATCACTAAGGAATCATTCACCCTATGGTGAATAGGTCCTAGCTAGGGCTTTGTAAAACTGATTTTTGGGTTCTCTTCTTCTATATCTGCACTATGGGAGTAAATAGTGACTCCCCAACACCCCCAGGAATAGTTACGACCAAAACCACTTCCACAAGAGAGAGAATGGCAAGAAAGCTTACTTCACAATGCAAGATTGATTGATGGTTGAAAATGATAGATTGATGAAAATGTACATGAGATGCATTACTTATAAAGGAAAGGTTGAGAGATAGGATTAGACATGATCATGGCAAGTGTCGTAATCCTATGACATGAGACAACTAACTACCTAGGAATCATGCAATATAGCTAGATAAGATAAGTTCTAGAAAATCCAACTAAGACTTCTAGAAAGAATCTTATATCCTAAGTAAACTTGACATGTGAATATGTCCCCTAATTACCTAGTGAGTGAATTAGCTAGGTACAAGAAATTTATTCACACCAACACCCCCCCCTTAAGTGCAACTTAGGGAAAATATTATTATGCAAACTATGCAAAAGACTATGAGGATGGGTCCTAGCTACTAGGCCATGTTAGGTACCCATTTACAAATGAAAATGCAATCAATCTCGCACAAGTGGAGAAAAGGAGAAAACCTAGTGGGACAAAACTCCTCTCCAAAAGAGAGTAAACAAAACAAAACAAACATTATGTATGGAGGACTCAATGATATCCCCCAAGGACTATATCCATCATGTATGTACAATCAAATACCCCCCCATAAGAGGGAAGTAGAGAGATAAGATATTCCCCCATAATAAAGAAGCTTCAATGCGGATGAAGAACGCTTGAAAACAAAAGATGACCCAATGTCTGCAAGCAACACATCTCCCCTTAGGAAGAAACAAGTTCATAAGTTGATGATGAAGCCACTCCATGTCCAACTAAAAGGAGGAAGCATGAATGCTCAACATGTATGCCTCTGAAATATGATGAGGAATATCTTACATTGAATGAGCCACAACATAATCATGTTCAAAATCAACCAAGAAACATGATAAATCAAGTGAAGGAGGAGACTCATGAATGTCAATCTCAAAAGACAAAGTAGATGGTGTAACAATTGTGCTAAAACTGTCATCAAAGAGGAGAAAAATCCCTTCAAGTGTGTCTTCCAAATCTACAATATGAAACTCCATGAACAAGTTAGAGATACTGTCAAATATTCATCCCACAAAGCAAGATCTAAAAAACTATGATCATCCTGCTGAATAGAAGAAACAATGGCTGAAGCAGTAGGAGGTGGAGGAGTAGGAAGCTCAGCATTGGTCTCAAGAATACCAAGGTGTAGATGACCAAACTTCTCATCACTAACATGGTTCACACTCAATGAAGTGTGTGATGCAGTCAAAGGAACATTATCATCTTCTGAAGCAAAATGTGAAAAGGAATATACACGAGATGAATGACCAGCCATCCCAATAGCAACAATATTCCTAGTCTCCAAGTCCCTTATGTACACCCTATTTGGAGTGAACTCAATTGTTTTACCTTGACCCCCATGAGTAATTTGATAAATAGAAATGAGATTAGTGGAAAAGGAAGGAACACAAAGTATATCATTGAAAGTCCCTTCCCCCATATCAATAGAACCCTTCTCACTTACCTTCATATGTGCATTGTTATCCTTCAATATATGAGGTGAATTACAAGGCTCAAAAGAAGAGAACATATCCATAGAAGATGCCATATGATGAGGTCACCCACTGAATCAAGAAGCCATCTATGAGGATTTAGGACTTGTAGGAGCCAAAAGGTGCTTGTTCTTTCATTTTGTGTAGCCCAGATGTGGATCTTGTATCGTGTGACTGAGATTATGATGAGGGGTCTGCTGATTGAGATGTGGAAGAAGTAGAAGACACTGATGAGGTTAGTTGAATGTTATTATTTTGAAGAAGGTGTGTAAGTTCATCAATCTTCTTATTATAACATCTATACTCATCATGTCCTAATCGTTTACAATATGCACATTTGAAGTTCTTCTTTTTAGATGATTCCTATTTAGAAGAGGTTGTAGACTCAGGAGTGCTATGTGAACAAGAATCTTTACCTTGCTCATTAGACTTGGGAGCCTTGTTCTGCTTCTTGCCTTTTCCACTTGAAGCCTTTCAATCCTTTGCAACAAGAGCATGGGATGTAGATGGCTTCAATGTGCCCATGTTAACCAAATTTACTTGTTCCCTTGTGAGCTGAGCTGCAAATTCATCAAGAGAAGGAATTTTGTATGCATTGCCAAGGGCATACATAGTAGCATAGAAAGTGGAAAAAAACATAGAATAATGAATACCAAGCTTAGAAAGAATAGAAATAATCAACTGTCCATCCTCTTTAGTAACCCCACAATTAGATAATTGCAATCTAAGAGAGTTGATATTAGAGAAGAAGTCTTGGATATAGCCAAAATTATGAAGGGTTTAGACCCATTAGTTCATTCTCCAACTTAAATTTCCTCATCTTATCTGGCTTACCAAAGAGACTCTCTAAAGTAGTCCAAGCTTCATTAGGATGAGTGCAGGATGCAACATGATATCTAAGATTTGGAGAAATTGACAACTTCAGAGTACTAAGAGCTTCATCCCTTCTATCAAGCCATTTTATTTTCTCTTTTGCTCCTACAAGTTCTAGATCTTGACCAAATGTTATTCTTTGCAACTTCAATTTTAATAGTAATAACTCCATTTGAGTTCTCCACTCATGATAGTTATATGGAGTTAGAAGTACAAATTTTGGAAAATACATGATACAATCAGATATTACAAGAGAGGAACAAAAAATTCCCTCACAATACAAGAGATCAACCCCTTTGTCCCAAACAAAATTACATTTTTTTTGTAAATTTACAACAATCTATCCCAAACTATCAAATCAGCTACAAACTAAAAATATTAAAATCTGGAAATTGAAAATATGAAAATCTGGAAACAAATCTACAAAAAGTGCATGAATATAACTGAAGTGATCTTGAATACCTTCCCAATGCCACAAATTTAGGGAGAAACAGAGTCCGAAGCAAAAAGATATGAGCTTGGAGGCAAGAAACAATGATCTAGCTTCAACCTGGAAAAAATGGCACAAAACTACAAATTTTTTGCAAAATATCTACACCACAGTAAAATTTAGACTTCCATCTTTCCATTGATATTTTGTTTATTGAAAATGATCTCCATTTGCAAAAGCTATGAGAAAATGAAAAAAATGCCTATAGAAGGAACTATGCGACAAAACACAACCTGTGAAAGTTAAATAGGATCAATTTTGGGGCTCCCAGGGGCTCAGATCAGGTCATTCATGAGACCATCGTTGTCCAAGGCAGAAAATAACAAATCACCACCCCTGGTCGACATTACATTGTCGGCCTTTTCAAATAATACAATTCTTTTTGAAGAATAAAACATTCATGCGATTTACATTGATAGTCAACTTTGTATAAACCATCAGCTAAAGTTTTTATCAAAGCAAACTTTATACTAATAAAACTACCAATTAAAATATAAGAACTAACCACCGAATAAATGCACAATATTAAAGTCTTTGTACCATATGCAGAGAGCTGAAAAATGATGGATGAAGATGAAGGATGATGACCATGAAATAAATACACTAGTCAAATCAATCCTATGTACCAGCACTGATCGTGTCAGAGAATTGACACTGAAGGGATTGAAAAGTGATCAGTTGATGCCACAAAATATTCTTCAAAGGCCTCCCAACCTCCCACGGACTGGGGCAAGTAGCGGATATGATTTGACTTGTGGACACTGATGAACATGGAAGGTACCCACAGAAGGAGGAGAAATCGAAGGAATATGCCAATAGCTTTGTATTGTTGATGGAAAATTTCTTAGACCTAATCAATACCCTTGATGTGATGGCAAGGCTTGATGTGGCCAATCAAAAAGGGCATAAATAATATGACTTCCAATTTGACCACTTCTTGTACAATGTGATTTGATATTTGATGCGTACCCTGCAACATGTACCTTGACTGTAGATAAAATTCACAATATGTCGCACTGAAATTTAATAAACCCCAATAATTTGAAATATATATATATTCGAGAAGGAAAAAAAATTCCCCAAATTATAATAAAGCCCAATAAAAATAAATTTGCCCCAAAATATAGAGAAATACTACAAAAAATATTATTAGAAAATATTATTTTGCGAAAATGAGAAAATCATACCACTTGCGAGGTTGTCCCAGCAAAAATTTTCCTCAAAAACAACTTTACCCAAAATGGATGAATTTATAGTCAAAATTCATTTGCAGAACCTTCTGATCTCAACTATGAGGTCTTTGAAACCCCAATATGAACCCAATAAACAAACTTCAAGTCAACACAATACCCTCAGATCTGGGAAGGAATCTAAAACACCTAGAGCTTTGATACCATGTGGGAGTAAATGGTGACT
>VDFB02026870.1:0-36046 GCA_007258455.2 Sequoia sempervirens | reverse complement strand
TTTCACTACAAAATGGTGACTACGCCCTCTGGTTACTACATAAGGGTGACTACGCCCTCTGTTTCATTATAAAAGGATGACTACGCCCTCTGTTTCACTGCAAAAGGGCGATTACGCCCTCTATTTTACTGCAAAAGGTGATTATGCCATCTGTTTTACTACAGAAGGGTGACTACACCCTTGTTTTGGATTTTGCTTACTAATATTTTATTGTAGAAGGGTGACTACGCCCTTGTTTTGGATTTTGCTTACTAATGTTTTACTGCAGAAGGGTGACTACGCCCTTATTTTGGATTTTGCTTACTAACATTTTACTGTAGAAGGGTGACTATGTCCCTAATTAAACTTTGTTTTCTAACATTTTACTGCAGAAGGGAAACTACACCCCTGATTAAACTTTATTTTCTAACATTTTACTACAAAAGGGTGACTACGCCCTAGTTTTAATTTTGCTTGCTAACATTTTATTGCAAAGGGGAAACTATGCCCTCCTAATCACTGCAGAAGGGCGACTACGCCCTCCTGTGCACTGCAAAAGTGCAATTACGCCCTCCTATTTACTGCAGAAGTGTAATTACGCCCTCCTATTCACTACAAAACTCCAATTACGCCCTCATATTCACTACAGAAGTGCAATTACGCCCTCTTGTTTACTAAAAAAGTGTAATTACACCCTCCTATTCACTACAGAAGTGTCATTATGCCCTCCTATTTACTGCAAAAGTGTAATTACACCCTCATATTCATTGTAGAAGTGCAATTATACCCTCTTGTTCATTGCAGAAGTGCAATTACACCCTCCTGTTCACCATAGAAGTACAATTATGCCCTCTGGTTCACTACAGAAGTGCAATTGTGCCCTCTTGTTCACTGTAGAAGTGCAATTACGCCCTCTAGTTCAATGCAAAAGTGCAATTACGCCCTTCTGCTGATGTAGAAGTTTAATTATGCCCTTTTTTTGTTGTAGAAATTTAATTGCACCCTCCTGGTTACTATAGAGGGGCGAATACACCCCAAAAAAACACATTTTGAGAGGTAAAACAACCATTTTAGCTTTGTTTTTGCTCCCTTTTTTGTTGTTTTCATATCCTAACCCCCTAATATTGCTTTTTGTAAGAATATTTGTGTTTTTGCTAACATTTTGCAACATATTCTTATGTAATTGATGAAGAATGAAGGATAAAAAAACTAACATTTTCTTGCAAGGCTATCCGTTTGCTCAGATTTTAAAGTTATCATTGTTGTTTTTCGTTAATCTAAGAATATAGTTTAATTAGGGGAAGTAATATTCATTGCTTGTTGTGTCTATCTTTTTGTGTCACCCAAGGGGGCATTAGTTTGTTTTCACTTTCCCCTTGCACTTCGTGTGAGCCTAGGGAGTAGTTGGAAATGATTAATGTCTTCTTTCTAGTGGGACCTGCTTGGAGATTTCATCACCCCAAGGGACGATCCCAACCACGCATATTGGCGGGGTATACAAAAGGGGAGAGCGAAAGTTGTACCTCAATCCAATCACGTTGTAATTGGTGGAGCGTCGAAGCTAGAGTGATACCTAGATAGACGTGAAGAGTTGGTCTGATCCCTTCAGTATCTCACTATGGTTCTCGACTCATGCTTGTGACAGGCTGGTGTTCACGGTTGTGCCTCACGTATCGAGAGTATATCGAGGACTCCCTAGAAACCTTGTGCATCCTAGATTAAGACCTTTATTGGCCATACCCTTAACACTAATCATAGGATTATGCTTGCTTGAAAGTGTTTTCTTATAAGTCTAAACCAGTAAACTTTTTGACAAATTTTCCTTATTATTGTCATCTTAAAGTCCTTGCCATAGTCACTTTCATCAAAACCAAGTCCCTATTCACTACAGAGGGAATACTCAAACAAAATGTAATTCCCTCAAGCAAACCAACCTTTCACATGATAACCCTGGATTCCCCTTTATAGGATATTTCAATCCAAGCAGCCCTGATAAGAAAATTGTAACAACATCAGGTGCAAGGTAGAATCCTATTATACTCTATTGTTAGGAACATTGTTTGAATAATTATTTCATGTCAAAAATATGATAGAAGGAGCACCAAAAGCAATAATTTTGATGTGAAAGACGATTATATTACCATATACTGCTGAAATCAGAGTGAAGTTTCATAAAAATCAGAGCGAATGCAAAACCTGAAGCCCTTCTAGCGCCATATGTAGCACCATAAATTTGCAAGCTAAAACTCTATCTCATATATCATCATGATGTTAGTTTACAACAAACAAATAAAGTAGCATTCTTTATGAAATAATACATTATGCTTCATAAACAAAATAATAAAAACAAACTAATTGAAAGCATAAGAGAAGCACCATGTATACCTATCCCATAATGGATTGGTGTCACTTTGATGTGAAAAGTGACCCTTTCCCAATCATTTGACAAGCCAAATGACGAAGATGCTATTTTGTGAAGTGCAAAAAAATAGCTCTCAATGTGAAGAGAGTAACTTTGCATGAAGTTGTTGATGAAATTGTGGATACTAGACTTGTGCATAAGATTGTGGATGATAAAAATGAAGGATACCCTCTTATTTATAGAATGACAAGTTGGAGACATGCCCAAAATGAAGCAATGTGTGACTAATTTTCAACCATGGCAAGGTGCCACTTGTCAAGAGATGGGTGGATGAAGGATGTGCACATTTTGATGAATGTGTCCATAAATGCATAAATTTTAAATTTGAAAATGGTGAAATGACAAGGTGGATGAAGAGTCAAATGGAGTAATGGTCACTTGGCTCAATGCAAAAGGACTTGTGAGGTGAAATAAATGCCTTATTGGAAGGAATCATCCCATTTGGAGGGAGATTTGAAATGGGGGAATATTCTACTTTTATGCCTTGTTGAGAGAAAATGAAGATTTAATAAATGAATTAAATTAATTTATTTGTGCAAAAGGGAAAAGCTAGAGGATGTGACATGGATTAAGATTAAGATTAAGATTAATCATAATTTAGTTAACTTAAATGAAGATTAGGTGATTTGACCTATTTGATTTAGATTTATGGATTAAAATAAATCAAAAGAAGATGGAAAATGATTTAGACTTAGTTAAATAAATATTTTGATTTATTTAGCTAAAGGGGATGATGTTAGTGTTAAAGATGAATTTATTTAATTTAAATGAATGACTTTAGAGATTGATTAAATCATATTGGTTTATTTAATTAAAGATTAACTTTAGGATTAAATAAATAAAATGATTTATTTATTCAAAAGAGGATAATGATTTAATCAAATAAATTTGATTTATTTGATTAATAGAGGAATTAAGATGAGTTAATTAAATGGTGAATAGAGGGGTGATTAAAGAAGAATCAAAGTTAGTTGATCAGGATATTTTTCATGTCTACATGAGGAAACAAGAATATAAAATGATAGTGATATTAATATATAGTACATTTATAGAGTTACATGATGTTTCATAGAAGTGATGATGAAGATATGATTTTTTCATTAATCAAAGGACCACATATTAAGAAAAATCATGCAAGACTCATCTATCGTGACCTTAATAAATGTGAACTAAAGATGTTTTATAGGGTTTTATCTCTAAACAACTCATTCTTTTTCATAGGATTGAAGGAATAGTTAGTCTCCATTAAGAAAAGTCATTGATTAGGGGAGAGAAGCCCATAGTGGAGCACCCTAACTTCATGTTTCTCAAAATATTACATGGATTTTAATTTAGTCCTAATTTTGTATAGCAGTTTATTTGGCAACTCACCTGCTTAAAAATTTAATTTTAGGATCACATCATCAAATATGATGCCACATCAACATGCTTTTTGTTAAGGTATTAAAAAAGGCTAAAAGAAAAGGAGACCAATAATGGTGCACTAAGTCATGTTTTATTAGTGTGTCAATGTGGCATCACATGATTTGTCAGTTTGTGTACTTTATGGATAAAAAGTGTTCTACAATTGGATATTAAGATGCTCCACTATTAGGCCTGATGAGCTCAAAATATGCCTAGTATTTTGGATAAGTGATAAAATTCTAACGCTTTGATTTCTTTGTTACTTTGTGGTCATAAACTCCTTGAAACCTTTTATTGGGTATCATGTATAAACACTTCTATATCTCGCAAAATTATCATTGACTTGATTACATTTATTGCCCCGCTGGACTTCTAAATGGATTAAAATATCACATGCTAATTCTTGGACAGGAAGAGATCTAAATGCGTGATTAATGACGGATATTGTGCATGTGCCATACACCTTTTCGATTCAAGATTTTGTCTTAAGTTGTCAAATTGATCAGAGTCAAGAGCAGCCGATTCTACTTTGCAAGAAAGTCCATTTCCTCAGACGCATTTTGAGGAAGTTCCCAAGGCTCTCTAACCGAAACCGTTGGAAAATATTTTTAATGACGGTCAACCTGGAAAGAGTGGAGCGCTAGATTCTCTCCGGATCGAGTTGAACACATAAATTCATTTATGAAGTTTGTTCCTTGATTCTGGGATACACTTTACTTCCATATCTTTCTTTGATAGGGTTAGTTAATTAGTTGCTCTCCTGACTTTAAATAAAGTTCTCCTCCTGCACGAGTGAGAGGAGATGATAGTTAGAGTAAGATAGAAGCATAGTGATAGAAAGATAGCATATATCATGTAAGAATCAGTATGATAATGAAAAGCAGAATCTGTTTGACAAGAAACAGAGTTTGTTGTTAGTTTCCATATCAACAAAATAATGTATATCATTTTGTTCTCATGAATAAAGTTTGATGAAGTTCTGAGTTCAGCACCTGTGTAATCAGTAGATGCTTGCTAAGGGGGCCCACTTAGTAAGTATCTGTAGCTAGTTAGTTAGTTGTTCTTTTCTATTGATCTTCAATTAGCTTTTATCTTTGAAGTTTTCATACAAACTTAGTCTTATATTGCTCCTGCAGCATAGAGAGTCCATCCCTGTGACTGTTCCTGCAGCATAAGGCCAGTTCACAGTTTGTGTTTCAGTCGTAGTTGTTATGGTTTCTGTTTTCATCAAATCATAGTTGAGTTAAAGAATTTTGCATTACCTTCATGTGGCGTAGATAGAATTCATTTCCAGATTTATTTTCCGCCAAGGATTTGGATCAACTAGTTCTTATAGTGCATATATTTTACGCTGCATCTATTTAAGATCCCCTCGCCTGAGCAAGTAAATGAACGCCCACGAGATATTAGTCACCTTTCTAATGCCCACTCAAGAAAGGTTCTGTACTATGATTTTCTATATCTCAGCACTACTTTTGGCACTATTGTCGGGGATGGCATCTAGCTAGGAATTTGTCAGAAGTCATTCTTAGAATTAGTTTAGCTTGTTAGTAAAAAATTTTCAAAATATTTCAAGCCAACATTCATCGTATTGCATGCATAGAAGAAGAAGAGATGCACTGGGAAGGTTCCTCCCTGAAAATCTGTTTGTTGAACTACCATTTGACCTAGCTGACAACGAACCTGAGGAAACCCCATTCGCTTTGTTATTCCAGAAGCAAACATGGAAAATAACCCACCTAATAATCCACCTCCTTCTTTTGAGTTTCCCATTGTTCCCCAACGAGATACTAATAATCTTAAGAATATACCTTCTTCACTACTTCCAAAATTCTATGGCCTAGTCACAGAGGACCCTGAAACTTTTCTGTTTGAGTTTGATGTCCTCTGTTGCAGTTATGACTACAACACAAATGCTCATAAACTGAAGTTATTTCCTTCCACCTTGAAGGAGGGATCTCTCAGATGGTTCATGAGTCTGGGAAGAGGCGTCGTTGATAGTTGGGCCGCCATGCAGACAAAATTCCTTGAAAAGTATAAGGAATACTGTAAGAGTGCCAGCAAAGGTGATGACATATTATTAATTCAGCAGGAGGATGAAAGTCTAGAAGATTATATTTCCAGATTTTTGTTTTTACTAAAGAGGAACTCAAACCATACTCTCAATAAGGACTCTCAGAAACTACTCTTTCTAAGGGGAATCAGTGATGTCTGTATAGACGCCTTGGACCTAATGGGAGGAGGTGATATAGCCCAACTATCTTAGGATGATATAAAGAAAATATGTCTTAACTACTCTCGAGCAATAGTTAAGAAAGGTAGAGGTCATCATGCTACAGTGGGGAAGTCTTCTTCTAGTGGAGTTTCTTAGATGGAGATAACAAATTTGCTGTCTAATTTTAAGCAGGACATCATTAATAATATGGCTACACAACTGGACACTATGCAAGCTTGGAAGAAACATGAGGAAGCTGAGGTAGTTTTGACCGAATTCTGTCCATACTGCAGATAGAAGAAGCATGACTACAGATGCAAGATGGTGGCTAATTTGGAAGCTAGGCAACTACCTACTGACTTCAAACTAGTAGAAGGTGATGATGATTAAGTGTTCTTTGTTGCACAAAGGAGACCATGGGCCTAAAGATAAGGTATGCCTCAAGATCCTTTAACTTTTGGTAATCCTTATTTTGGCTATAATAACCAATGGCAACATGCATATGGACCACCACCACCCTAGAATCCACCTCAACCAAGTTGGCCTAATTATCATAACCCACAATGGCAATCTCCTCAAGGAGGTTGGTAGCAGCCACAAGGACAATGGACCCCACCTTTAGGTAATTGGCAGCAAAATCCTCAATGGAGAGGTCCTCAGCAATGGCAAAACCAGTCCTCTAGATTCCTGCAGCTTCCACAGCCACAACCACAGGCCCTTATGCCACCTCCTGCAGCAACTGCCAGGAATCTTGGCTCTCCAAAGAAAATGTCTATGCCTGCCCATCCCTTGCCAAATCCTAATAATAAGCAACAGCAGTAGCCATAGCAGCCTATGTATCTTGTCGAAGCCAACCAATATCAAGCTTATTCCTTAAACGTTAATGACATTCATTTGAGGTTTGGAACCACTTTACCAGCTCTAAAACCCCCTCTAATTACTGAAATACCAGATTCTTCCTTGGAAGAACCTATTGTGCCTGCTGAGTGTATGCCCATAACTGATACGGTTTCTAAAGAGCCTGTTTTGCAAAGTCAAGACAAACCACCTTTTCCTCAGAGGTTGTAAAGTACTGAATTTAAATCCATGGAAGAACCCACTTTTGACATTCTGGATCAGCTCAAAAATGTACAAATTCAAATTCCCTTATTTCAGGTTATTAAAGATGTTCCCATTTTTGAAAAAGCTATTAAAGAGGCCTATTTAAAGAATCCTAGACGAAAGAAAAAGGATCCTCAAACAATTCATGTCTTAAGAAAATTGGCTAATATAATGTTGGGAAATGTAGTCATTCCAAGGTATATTGACCCTGGAAGTCCTGTAGTGCAGATACATATAAATGGCCAGATTGTAAAAAATGTTTTGATTGATTTAGGTGCTGCCATTAATGTCATGACAAAGCATACTATGGACTCCTTGAACATTTCAAACATTAGGTCTACACGCACAGTTCTGCAGCTTGTAGATAGCTCCACAGTTAAACTTGATGGGATGGTGGAAGATGTAATTGTCACTCTTAAATCTTGGGAGTATCCAGCTGATTTCACAATATTATCAGTTAAGAAAACTTTAGGAGGGTATCCAGTTATCCTTGGTAGACCATGGTTAGCAACTGCTGATACTTTTATAGGATATTGTTCTGGAGATATGACCATTTCTGATGGACAGTCCACAAAGAAATTGGCTCTGTATCCACCTGCTAGACCTCAACCAAATTTGTCCCAACCTGTCTGGTCAGATATGAGGGAAGAAACTGAAGAAGCCAATTCCTTGGCTCAATTAATGATGATTCAAAATAATCCATTCTCACAACTTCAAAGTGAGGATGCTTTGCTTTTTCAAATTCTACAGTTCAACTCTGATATGGGTAGTTTATCTGATCCAAGTGGCAGCCATCTACAATGTTTCCTGTAGCAACCAGATTCTGAAAGTTCACTGCCTAAACTTCTAGTGATTTTTCATAATTTGCTTCCACATGAGGTACAAACATCACCTGTAGGTTCTATGAGTAATCTTATGAAGCAGATAGAATTGTCTCCAAGTCACTGTTTGATTATCAATAGCAAGCTATCACAATCTCAATAGGTTGACTTATTAAAAATGCTACAAGATCAACATAAAGCTTTTGCATGGGAATATAGGGACATGCAAGGAATAGATCCTCCAGTTTGTACTCATAAGATTTATATCAAAGAAGATTGCTCACTAGTTAGACAACCTCAAAGAAGAGTAAATCTAGCACTTAGAGAAATAGTGAAAAATGAACTTCAAAAATTGTTTGATGCTGGTTTTATTTACCCAATCTCTGACAGTCAATGGGTTTCTCCACTAGTCATTGTCCCCAAAAAAGGAGGAAAATAGAGAGTGTGTGTAGATTATAGAGAATTGAACAATGCCACTAAAAAAGATCACTTTCCACTACCTTTTGTAGACCAAGTACTAGACTCACTGTCTGACAAAAGATATTTTTCCTTTTTGGATGGTTACAGTGGGTACAATCAGATAAAAATTGCCCCTAAAAATTAAGATAAGACCGCTTTTACCTGTCCATGGGGAACATTTGCTTATTCAGTCTTGCCTTTTGGTCTATGCAATGCGCCAACAATATTCTAGAGAGCAGTAATTAGTATCTTTGTTGATATATCTCATGAATGTATGGAGATTTACATAGATGATTTCACTACCTATGGAATCACATTTGAAGAAGCACTGGTGAATTTAGAAAAAGGTATTGGAAAGGTGCAGAGAGAAAAAATTGTCTTTAAATAGTGAAAAGTGTTTTATAATGATGGAAGAAGGTATTGTTCTAGGTCATCATATTTAAAGGAATGGAATTCAGGTTGACCCTGCTAAAATTGAAATAATTCAGAATTTACAAACTCCTGCAAAACAAAAAGATGTCAGAAGTTTCCTTGGCCATGCAGGATATTATAGAAGGTTTATAAAAGATTTCAGTAAAATTGCCAACCCATTTTATGCCTTGTTAACTAAGGATTCTCAATTTGAGTGGATAGAAGCCTGTGAAAAATTATTTCTACAACTAAAAGACTTGCTTACTCAAGCCCTCACTCGCTCTTCATTGTCCAAATGGAATTCTTCCTTTTCACATACATGCCGGTCATGATTTTGGTATAGAGCATTTTTAATAAAAAGAAAAATTCAATTCGAGCATGCTATTACTTCCATCATCAATAACTCAAGGTCCCGAGCTCAACTATATCACCGTCACAAAGGAACACCGGCAGTGAGTGTTTTCCGCTGAATAAATTTTAGACATGCCGTTATCGATATTCATCCATAATTCATGCAAAGAATTGGCATTCGATGAACAAACCTCGCCATCTCTAGTAGGCTGGGTAATGATGGTTCCTTGGTGATAAGGCAAGAATTTGACATTACAATCATTGACAAAACAAAGAGCTAATGTTGTAGCCGACTTTATCAAGACTTCAATCACCGCAGGACTCCGCTGAACACTTAGGTCATTGATGATAGGTCTCTCGTGATGAACACTTGTTTTATACACGCATACATCATGGTATGCATATTGCCAAATTATCTGAAAGAAACGTATTACTTAATTTTTCTAAAAGAAATTGTTAATAGAGAAAAGTTTGAACCTTCCTAGACAGCAAATTATTGTCAAGTTCTATAATTGGACTCGATCAAGTAATGCGAAGATGTGTAAGAGAAGATGTATAATTTGCGATATCTTGCATGCTTAAGCGCGATGAACCATGTGATATTTCAAATGTTATGAACATCAATGAAGGTTCTTACAACAGGGTACTACTAGCCAACATTACACAAGGATGTTGTGGCCTATACAAGGAAATGTGGCCGATGCTAGCGTATAGGAAGACCAACCAAGTCAGATGAAATGCCGCTAAATCCACAGGTAATAGTAACCCCTTTTGATAAATGGGGAATGGATTTTGTGGGACCAATTGATCCACCATCAAATGGCAAGTCATACATTCTAGTTTGCACGGACTATGTAATAAAATGGGTTGAGATAAAAGTTATGACTCATGCTCAAGATAACAAAGTTGCTGAATTTCTGTATGAACAAATTTTCACAAGATTTGGAGTCCCCAGAGAGCTCGTAACTGATCAGGGAGCTCAGTTCACATCGAACCTGATCACTGCATTAATGAATGACTATAAAATTAAACATAGGAAGTCCAACTCCTATCACCCTCAAGCCAATGGTCTGGCGGAGGTAACAAATAGGGAAATTGAGGCAATCCTAACAAAAATAGTATAGATTCATAGAAAATATTGGAGCAATAGACTTCTTGAAGTAGTTTGGGCCTACAAAACTACATGGAAGACAACAACTGGGTTTACACCTTTTGAGCTACTTTATGGGAAAACAGCCATGTTGCCCATAGAATTTGAGCACAAAATTTTAAGGACAACTCTTGAACTCAATATGAAAATATCTAAAGCACAGAAGGACTATCTCCTACAGCTCAATGCTTTGGATGAAATGAGAAAAGCCGCCCTGCAGCATACAGAAGAAATCCAACAGCAAAGGAAGAAATGGCATGATCAACACATAAAAACTAAGAAATTTTCTGCTGGTGATTGGGCTATGTTATATGATTCCAGATATAAAAAAAACTAGGGTAAGCTCACAACACGCTGGCTTGGTTCATATGAAGTTGAGAATGTGTTCGACAATGAAGCTGTACAACTGGTGACAATTGATCCAATCCGTTTTAAATTGCTAGTTAATGGCCACCGACTCTGGTTGTACCATAAACCAGTATCAAAGGAAGAATTCATGCAGCAGTTCATTCAGGTTCCACCCGCTACTCTTCCTGCAGCTGAAGGATTTAGCCTTTCTCCTGCAGCTGAAGGATTTAGCCTTTCTCCTGCAGCTTTACCGTAAATCTTGAAAACGCATGCTCATAATAAATGTTTTTTTTTAAAGGAAACCCCTTTTTTCTCCATACTCATTTATCGCCCCCATCTCACTTCTTTATCTTCCATCCATCCATCTCATCCATTCATTCCATCCATTCATCTCATCCATCCACGTCACCCATCCACTTCATCCATCCGCATCACCCTTAATTAAGATATCATTCCCAACTGTCAACTCATGCTGACACCGTCATCTTTCTTCACACGTACGTGCAAAGATACGCCATATATTTTATTATCACATATTTGATTTATTTTATTCTATTTATTTACTGCTATGCATGTATCGGTCATTATTACCCGATCTCCACCTATTTTTTTTAGTACATGTGAGGACACATATCATACTTTAAGTAGGGGGTGGGGTAATCACCTTTTAAAATCTATTTTTTCACCGCTGCCATAATTGCACAAATAACCTTTCTTTAATACTTTTCTAGTACTTTCCAAATATGCTCGCATGTCCTTTATTGCATGTTTTTCTTGTAAATTACGATTAAGACTGCTTGTTCAAAAAGTTCATTTTTGAACTAAGAAAGAAATGTGACGGCAAGACAAAAGAAAAACCAGAGCAGAAAGGGAAATAGAGAATTTGAATCTTCAGCAAGGAATTGAGTTCAGCTAAGGGAAAACTATAAACATGGGTGGTTAGTTGGTGCGACATGAGCCTGTAGCTCATGAGTTATTATTGCAAAATCTGCAAACAGTCCATGCATTCAGCCTCTGTGGATGGTTAAACTACTTTTTGAGTTTAAATGATTTTGATGAGGAGGCTGCTGGAGAATTTTTGAGAATCCTTTCTAAAGGGGAAGCCACTGTATGGGGTCTAACGGTTGTTGCAACCAAAGACAGAATTGCTGAAGTAACCAGGCTTCAAGCTGTTGGAGAAAACTTTTCTTCAGATGCTGCAACTGCAAGGGCTAAGTTTTCAATGCCCACTGATGGACCTTTGGAAGTCTTCAAGCAGGGATGTAAGTGTGTATCATTGCCTCCTCCTTATTCAGAATATGCCACTTACATAATCAGGTATTTAACCTATGAAGGTCGTTTCTCCTACCTGCATTCTTATCATTTCAAATTACTAAGTCATATGAGGCATGGGTTAGTTGTAAATGTTTCAAATTTTCTATTAAAATTTCTAGAACAAAGTGCCCATGGAACCCAATAGGGGAAAGATAATTATGTTGCTCACCATGGCCTTATCAAATTACTGATTGAACGCTCTTTAAGATATGTATCACCTCTTTCCTGGCAATAATTTGTTGCTCAAAAGAGCTTGCAAATTCCACAACCCCCTAGGGTACTTACCCCACAGCCTCAGAAAAAGAAGAAAGAAATTGTGTCTACCAGTAGAACAGGGCAAGGGTCATCTACTCCTGTAGCACCTGGTCCTGCAGCTTTCACACCTGAATCCTCTGCTAGGGTACAAACTAGGTCTGCCACTAGGAGAGAGAAGGAAAAAAAAAGGTAGAAGGGTCCCTAGAATCTGACCCTTGTTCTCAAAAAAGGCAATGCTCTTCTCCTGCAGCACCTTCCCCTGCAGCCGTTTCTCCTACAGCAACACCTGTTGCTATCACCAGTTCACCATCATCCTCTGGTAGGGTAGAGTTCTCTAAGCAGACCAGGAAGAGGAAGGCTACTAGAACACCTCCTGCAGCCGCATCAGTGCCAAGAGTTTCCACAAGGAAACAATCTAAGACCTCCCCTGCTTCACCTCAACCAGAGGTTATTGTAATTTCAGAAGGCTCTGTTGAGTCTGAATTTAATGTTTCTCAGAATGTGTCCAAAAATGCCACACAGAGTCCATTCGTTCCTAAAGAGGAACAAGTTGAGACAAAAAAATAGGGCATAATGAGCAAGGGTTACCAAATCTTGATGATTTGGCTACTGCTATTATGCAATTTTCGGAGGAAGCACAGTCTTCTCCACCGCAGCAACCAGAATTCATCTTGCAGCAAGAGCAAGAACTGACTGAACAATTGAATGTGCCTAGTGAAGCTATATTTCACCCTGCAACTTGTAAGGCCATTGTTGTGTATAAGAAGATGTTTTTAATTGAGTTTCTAGAATATGTTAAAGCTAATTGGGAAACAATTACATTGCAAACCCTAACTTTCCATCACATAGCCCAGACTGACATGCAACAAAGTCTATGGGAAGTAGAAAGGAAGAAACTAAGAAAAGAAATTGAAAGTCAGAAACAGGAAATTGTTGAGTTGAAAACAAAAATGAACGAAATGTTAAAAGTAACTGGTCAGATTATGGAATGCAGACCACCACCCAAATTTTATGCTCTGTGCCTTAAAGAATAGTTCTTATGGTTTCAACTGATGAGAATTTTCAGAAACCAAGATCCTATACTTTATACTGCCAAAGAATTTTACGAAGCATACCAGGCAGCCCCTAATTGGTTAAGAAATTCTCTATGTGAATTCTATTTACATGAATTTTTAATTTTATTTGAAATAGAATGGAATCCTCTTCTATATATTGGTGATATTCATTTGAGAGCATTTATGTCATGAGCAGCAAATGAGGCAAATTATGGTAGGCAGTGGGAAACATATGAGGAAGCTGAGAAAACTGAGCTTGTTCCATTACACTCTCAAAGTTCAAACCCCCATGCGATGTTGAAAGACTGGTTTGCTCTGACATATGGCATTAATAATGTTACAGCCAGAGAGAAAATATTTGATATCAGGAAAAAGGTATATGATTAATTTCAGGCAAATCCATATTCGTTTTGGAGACTGGCATACACCAGAAGTGAGAAAAGATTGGAAAAACTAACTGTTGGATTAAGAAAATCAGAACCACACAGTCCCCTAAATTTCACAGTAGCTCTTAAATGATCAAGTAGATATACACAGCTGGGACTTCAAAAGAGATTTGAGCTATGGTTGCCATTGACATTCAAACCCCCTGTGCTAATGTGGCCCCTTTATCCTCACCAGGCTACAAATCTTAATGATGATTTAGAAGACCGAAGGTATGAAAGGTGTTGGGATTTTAGAGGATTTTATTATAGGTTTGGAAATCCATTTCAGAGTCATGCAGCAACTACTGACTTCAGAGAAACCACCAGAAAAGTTAATGTTGGAGGACCAACATTGGGCTAAGTAGGGGGCAGTGATGAGCTCAAAATATGCTCATAGTTTGGATGTTATGATAAACTTTTAATGCCTTTACTTTTGTTACTTTGTGGCTGTTTAAACTCTGTTGAAACCTTTTTATTGGGGTATCCTATAGCAAAATACTTTTATATTCCTACAACTTATTGTATTGACTTGATTACATTTATTGCCCCGTTGACTCCCTAAATGATTGGTATATCGCATACAGTTTTTGGATGATGAAATAGATTTAAATGTGTGATTAATGAACGGATATTGTGTATGTGCCATACGCCTTTTCTTTCGCATCTGTTACCTTTTGTATCACAAGTTGTTGAAGAATGATCGATTCAAGCGTAGTCGATTTCGGCCTTGCAGTAAAGTCTATTTCCTGCACGACTTCAAGGAAGCTCTGACAAAGGCTCTCTGACCGAAACCATTGGGAAATATTTTTAATGACAGTCAACCTAGAAAGAGTGGAGCACTAGATTCTCTCCGGATCGAGTTGAACGCATAAATTCATTTATGAAGTTTGTTCCTTGATTCTAGGATACACTTTACTTCCACGTCTTTCTTTAATAGGGTTAGTTAATTAGTTGCTTTCCTGATTTTAAATAAAGTTGTCCTCCTGCGCGAGTGAGAGGAGACGATAGTTAGAGTAAGATAGAAGCATAGTGATAGAAAGATGGCAGATATCATGTAAGAATAAGTATGATAATGAAAAGCGGAATCTGTTTGACAGGAGACAGAGTTTGTTGTTAGTTTCCATATCAACAAAATAATGTATATCATTCTGTTCTCATGAATAAAGTTTGATGAAGTTCTGAGTTCAGCACCTGTGTAATCAATAGATGCTTGCTAAGGGGGTCCACTTAGTAAGTATCTGTAGCTAGTTAGTTAGTTGTTATTTTCTGTTGATCTTCAATTAGCTTTCATCTTTGAAGTTTTCATACAAACTCAGTCTTATATTGCTCCTGCAGCATAGAGAGTCCATCCCTATGACTGTTCCTGCAGCATAAGGCTAGTTCACAGTTTGTGTTTCAGTCATAGTTGTTATGGTTTCTGTTTTCATCAAATCATAGTTGAGTTAAAGAATTTTGCATTACCTTCCTGTGGCGTAGATAGAATTCCTTTCTAGTATTTATTTTTTGCTAAGATTTGACCGAAACTAGTTCTTAGTGCATATATTTTGCCGCACCATTTAAAGTATGTGTCCCCTGGTTTGACAAGTAAATGAACGTCCACAGAGAGATATTAGTCACCTGTCGAAATGTCCAATTCCCAGGAAAGGTTCTACTATGATTTTCATATCCTTTTGTGGGCGTGACCAAGGCCCACTGAAGACTACTTCTATCCCCACTATTGAAGCCCACCCCACTATGGGCCCCTCTCCCCTATACATTCTTGCATTCTTTTGTTTTGATAATGTTGTGATGATTGCTAGTAGCAAGTTTCTATCTTTCAATTACTAATTTAGTGATCTTTGGGTGTTTTGATAATTTAGCAATAGTTGTTGGGTAGTAATTTTCTAGCTTTACTACATATTTATTTTATTTACATATTACTATTTTAAAACCAGGCTTAAATATTTTGTATTCTTTAAATTGGTGTTTTGGAAGTTTGAATGCAGGGTACAATTACCCTTAGTTTTGAAAATTATTGTTAGGGTGAATTTGAACCTTTTTTAAGATTTCATTTTTTTAATTGATCAAAATACTATTGAATGAAGGGTAAAATTACCCTTAGTTTAAAAATGAGGGTTCTATAAAAGAAATTGAAATCTTTAATGGAGTGTAACCATAAAATTTCCTTCAGTTTAAATGGGAACTTGTTGGGTTTTTAATTACTTCCAAAGTCAAATTTTTTTGTTATTTTCTAGAATTGATTTTATGGCCACTACAATAACACAATTTTTTTCCTCTTAAAGTGGTAAATTTGAAGCACATATGAAGATTAAAATAATAAATTACCTTTTTCAATAAGCTAGTTAGGTTTTGAATCATTTAAAAAAAATCAAGGTTGAGTACCTTTCTATGGGGCAACTTAACACTGACTACCGATTGAATGGTGACTACTAAGTTCTAAGTAAGTTCATAGAAATGCCAATTAAAAATAAAAAAGGGTGTTCAATTACTTGAAGGAAACTTTGAATTATTTCTTTACTTATCATGGTACTAATTATATGGGAAAGATGTTGAGTGTATATAGATTTGTTGATGCAATTTATGGTAGAGGTCTTCATAATTGGAGGTCTACAAGTCGATATTTTCTATTATATTTGGAGTAGTGAATTGTATGAGGAGGAGGAAATATTTGGTTTCCTTATCAGTTACTAAATAAAACTATATGGTGCAACAAATGGTTGTAATGAGGTTGTACGAATGAAGAGATTGAGTAGTAGTACTAATCTTAAGAGTCAATCAATGGTGTTATGTGATTCATAGTGTGTATTTTTCTAGCTAAGAATTATATTTACCATGCTAGGACCAAGCATATTGATGTGTAGTGTCACTCTATAAGGGAGATAGTTAAGAGAAAGAAGGTCCAAATGGAGAAAATTGATGGTTAGACAAATATTTTATCAATTCTTTAAAAAACTTATAAGGAATATGAAGTTTATGTATTGTAGGGATTGGATGGGCTTATCCCATTCCCAAGTGTGATGTTAATCTCTTGGGCTGAATATTGTAATATCTCTTGTGGTCAATATCAAGTTAGAGAATGTTGGAACTTAGGTGATGCTCACCTCTATGTAAGGATAGTTTCTCTACACATATAGTTGTGGTGATATGCAATGAAGTTACAAGTGTTGTGATATAACAAACAAATTAACTTAACCTATACATGACAAATATTTTTCAAGTGTTATAACACATCATATATGTTTTCTCACATGTGGTTACATTATGGAATCAACTACAAGATATTTGAAGAACTCATAATTACATGTATGTTTAATGATTGTTATAGCATGAATGGTGATGTTGGAGCACATGCAATTGTGATATGGTTCATATGGTGAGATATGTGAGAAAAAAATATTCTAGAAGATGACATTAGATACCACAAGCAATCTAGAATATGGTTATGTTCATGTGAGCTACTACAAGAAAACAGATGGTAGTGGTGGCTATATTGGAGACATATGTTCATATTGACAATGCTATTTTCTAAACTACTATTTTATAGTGTGTAGCACTAGCATTATACATATAAGTGATTATCCATATGGAGATATCATATTTGATCTTATTTATGGAATGCCAATGTCATCTATATGGTTCAAATATATTTACATGACTCTTGGTTATTGACAAGTTGGTTGGATAGTTGGATGGCTAGTATTCCCATAAATACATGTCTATTTATATCAATTTGTCTAATGTGCTAAGGCTATGAAATCATTTACTCATGTATTAGACATTGAATATATTTTTACATTATTGGTTTTTTTATAATTCAAATGATTTTAGAAGAGTATGTACTATATTGAGGCTTCAAAAGACCTTGTTGTATTGAGTCAATGTCGATTCTAAATGATACACTTTTGCATGTCTTTTAGTATTGGGCTATTCCAATGAAATATTTTTGCACATAAAAATATGTATTGTGTATAATATTGTAGATGCACACTATCCCAGTTACATTTTTGTATGATATTAGGTAGACTCTTCCAAATGTTAGATGATTAACTCAATACAAAATCTTAGATTTTGATCGTCCTAGTTTATTAACTATTTATAAAAGGGGTTAAAATCCCAACACACTACATTCATAACTGTAATGATCATACTTTTGTAATAAAGGCATTGGATGTTTAATTTATCATAATAAATATAGTTGTCACTCTTTCCATAAAATAGCTACGCCTTTCCTGCGAACCATTCCATCAACAACGTCTTCACCATCTTACCATGTTCACCACGTTAAATAACCCGGAATCATCCCGTTCCGCCCAACATCCGCCCCGTCCACCACGGTCCGCTTCGTCGCCCGTTCACCGTGATCCGGCGAAATACCACGCGATGTTCAACCCAACGCCGGCAGCGCATCGGCAGCTGGGACAACATACTTTGAATCTCTCGAAAAATCTAACATTCCACTGTAATCCGACCAAATCTATAGATCATTTTTCTCGTGACCGCTGGATGTTGTGCATGTGGAATTAATCCCAACGTGGAGAGCACTCGTTGCACTTCTTCACAAGAGATGTATCTGTCTTCATTCTCATAAAAAATCTTGCATGCCTCCATCAAATCGTCTGTCTTATTTCCTTCTTCGCCTTGTTCAAGGTTGAAGATGAAATGATATAACTCAAAAAACTCCTCAAATTGAAGATTATCACTATAATCCTTTCTACCTTTGTTTCTCATCATTAATCTCAAATCCTCTTCCAATATTAGTATTCCAAGCTTGTTTGTGAATCGACAAATTTCTGCGAGAGTAACAGCTCCATCAGCATTCTTGTCCAGTAGTTCATATATGTTAGAGATAGTTAAGATTGTCTAAAAATAAAATAATATTTCTAGAATCTTCTTGTAGCTATTTTTGAAATAAAAAACATTTTAAAAAAAGAGTTGTTGCAAAAAAAATTTCCAGATTTTAGAATCTTCTAGAAAGCAAGAAGCTTCCAGACTTCAAAGATGTAATAGCTATATATATGTGATTGAGGACATCTATTGTACATAGTTTTTTGAATTGAATATATATTTATTTTCAACTCTGTTTTGCCTTGTTTTTATTACTGTTGTTATTTTTTTTATTGGGATTGTTTTTACATGGTATCAGAGCCAGGTTTAGCCAGATTTGACTTTAGATTCATATAGAGGTTCAGCTAGAAATATTGCTAGAGGGATTTGTTGCAAGAAAATATATTGCTGGAAGTGGTTTGTTTGCAGGGCTGATATATTATTGGAGTGATATTTGGTTGCAGGGTTGTTATATTGCTGGAGTAATATTTGTTTGAAGGCTAATTTTTTTCTAACATGGGCTCTTCAAATGAAGTTTTTCCTATCTTTGATGGAAGTGGTTTTGCAAATTGGAAGATTGCAGTCAAGAATGCTTTGAGAGAAAAGGCTCCATGGAGGATAGTGAATAAGAAAATTGGAGAACTCCAAACTGATAGAGAAAAGGAGTTGTGGAAATGCAAATTGGAACAAGCTAGAGGTATTATTGGTAAATCTTTGAGCCCCAATCTGAATAGAAGATTTGTTGATGTTGATAATCCAATAGAGTTGTGGGAGAATTTAGAAAAGAATTATAAAGATGCAGACATTGCTAGCATGTTTAGTATAGAAGAAAAAATGGTGAATTTAGATCCATCTGATTTTGAAAAAATGTCTGATTACTTCAATGAAGTTACTTTTTTAAATCCTCAGCTCAAAAAAAATAGGTGTTGAATATGCAAAAAAAGATTTTCAGTTGATTGCAATGGTTGAAAGTAAGCTTCCCCAGCCATATAAGGTATTTAAGGAATCAAGGAAAAGGGTTCTTCAACTAAATCCCAATACCCCTCAACAAACTTTTGATCAATTTTGCAAGTCTGTTTTAGATGAAGAAGTTCAGCTTATTAAAGAATGACATATTAAGAAGAATCATGCATATACAGCCAAAAGTAAATTTTTTAGAAATGATGGAAAAAAGAATTAGAAAGGATATAATAAATTTTGAAATAATGAAGGTTCTAACCATTTTTCTAGAAATGATGGTGCAAAAAAACAAGATGGAAAAAAACCCATTATTTGCAGGTATTGTGGAGGTGAGAATCACATGGAGAAATTTTGTTTGAAGAGGAGGGACAATGAAAGGCAGCAATATAAGCCCAAACAAGAAAATTTTAAGGATGGAAAGAAGGATAAACATAGTTTTGTAGCCATCTCTTTAAAAAGGCAAGAGAAATCAAATGAAGAGGTAGTTGCTACACCCAAGAGTAAATCTAGTGTTAAGGGGGGATACTTTGCTTTAGATTCTTATAAAGAATGGATTTTAGATTCAAGGGCATCATCTCACATGACTGGGGATAGATCTTTGTTTATTGATTTTTATGAAGGGAAGAATTCAGATCAAGAAATTTCTATTGGCAATAAAATGAAACTTCCAGTTTTAGGAACAGGAACTGTTAATGTAAAAAATGGGTCTTTGAAAAATGTTTTATTAGTTGAAGGATTGGAGGTGAATCTTATTTCAGTATACAAAATAGTTCAAACTAGATATGAGTTTGTTGTCACTGTTGATCAAGTTATTGTTAGAGATAAAAAAAACTCAAGTAATATAATTGCTATTGGTAGAGTTGACCATGAAGAGAATCTATTTAAATTTGTGGGGTTTGTTGATGATAAATATACACTCTCTCATGCTTTCATTGCTCAAAATGATTATCTGTCAAAACTTTGGTATGCTAGACTTGGACATTTAAATTATAAAAAAATACAAGATATGGTTAGAATGGATATGGTTAGAGGATTAACAAAGATTTCAGCTTGTGAAGGTGTGTGTGAAGGCTGTGTGTTAGGGAAACATCATCGAGATCCTTTTGATTCAGGTAAAGTATGGAGAGCTAATTATCCATTGCAACTCATTCATAGTGATTTATGTGAACCAGGTTATCCTTCACTTTCAGGTGCCCGGTAGCTTCTCACTTTTATTGATGATTACAGCAGGAGAGTATGGGTTTATTTTCTTGAAAGGAAAAATGAAATATTTGAAGTGTTTCAAAAGTTGAAGGCATTATTTGAAAATCAAAGTGGGAAAATAATTAAATGTTTAAGGACGGATAATGGGGGTGCATATTGCAATTATGCATTTGAGTCATTTTGTGAAAATTATGGTATTAAGGTGCAAAAATAGTTCCTTATACTCCTCAACAAAATGGGGTGGATGAACGAATGAATATAACTCTTTTAGAAATGGCTCGTTATATGTTGCATTTTAAAAGTTTGCATAATAAATTTTGGAGTTTGGCTGTTTCTTGTGCTGCACATATTATAAATAGAATCCCCACTAAAGCTCTCATAAATATCACCCCTGAAGAAGCATGGAGTGGTAAGAAATCTCACATTGGATATTTTAAAGTATTTGGGTGTATTGTTTGGGCACACATTCCTGATGCAAAAAGGGAAAAGTTAGAACCAAAGAGTCATAAGTGTTTGTTTATGGGTTATAGTGAAGAATCAAAGGCTTATAGGTTATATGATTTGACAACAAACAAGGTCTTTGTTAGTAGAGATGTGAAGTTTGATGAGCATTCACAACTTATAGCCACTCCCTCTCACTCTACAACAACAAATGCTTCTCATTTTTTAGATATTTTAGAAAGAAATGGAGACTACATTGATGAGGATGAGTTGTGCACTTCTACAAATGATGAAAATACTATTGAAAATGAAACAACTAATGCTTGTAATTAGACATTTTCTGCAGGTAGTGATGATGAAGAAGATGATTTTTCAGCTAGACAAAAGACAAGGAGTGTTGAAGAAATATATAGACAAGACTCAAAGATCCAAGGGAGGAATGGTAGTGCTCTCATGGCCAAAGTATTACAAGTAAATGACCCAAGATCACATGAGGAAGCTAGAGGGAAGAAAGAATGGGAGCAAGCTATGGAAGAAGAATATGATGCTTTGGTGAAAAATAAAACATGGAAACTTGTGCCACTTCTCAAAGGTAAGAATGTAATTGGTTGCAAATGGGTTTATAAAACAAAATTTAAATTAGATGGTGCTATAGAAAAATTTAAAGCTAGATTGGTTGTTAAGGGATTTAATCAAAAAGAGGGTGTTGATTATGAAGAAACTTTTTCTCCTGTCATTAAAATGAATACAGTTAGAATTATTCTTTCTTTGGCTGCAAGTCTTGGGTGGTATATTCATCAAATGGATGTAAAAAATGATTTCTTAAATGGAGATTTATATGAAGAAATATATATGGATCAACCACCAGGTTTTGTAGATCAGCAACATCCTAATCGTGTTTACAGATTAAAGAAGTCACTTTATGGGCTTAAACAAGCACCAAGAGCATGGAATGAGAAGATTGACAGGTATTTTCAGCTTCATGGGTTTCAAAAATGCAAATCAGATCCAAATCTTTATGTAAAGAGAGTGCACAATGAAATTATTCTTGTTGCAGTTTATGTGGATGATTTACTCATAGCTGGACCAAATATTGGGTTAATTAATGATTTGAAATCAGATCTTAAAGGGGCATTTCATATGAGTGATTGGGGTGAATTAAATTATTTTCTTGGCTTGCAAATTAGTAGGCTTCATGATGGGTTGTTTATTTCTCAATCAAAATATGCTTTGGATCTTTTAGAAAAATTTAAAATGTTTGAATGCAAGCCAGCCCCTACTCCTTTTCAATCTGCAATTAAGATTATTAAAAAATGTATTTCCATGAAGGTGGATGCTACTTTATATAGACAGCTTGTTGGTAGTTTGGTTTATCTAACACATTCTAGACCAGACATTTGTTTTGCAGTCAATCTGGTATCTAGATTTATGCAGGAACCAAAAGAAACTCATTGGTTGGTTGCCAAAAGGATTTTGTGACACATTCGTGGAACCATTTACTATGGCATACATTATAGTTACAAGTCCTCATTTTCTTTGATTGGCTTTACAAATTCAAACTGGGGAGGTGATATAGATGACAGGAAATCTACTGGTGGTTATATTTTTCAGCTTGGGTCAGGTCCAATTACATGGAGCAACAAAAAAATAAACTACAACATCATTGTCCTCATGTGAAGCAAAATATAGAGCAGCAAAAGAAGTTGGAAAGGAAGCAGTTTGGATTTGCAACCTTTTATTTGAGCTTGGTTTTGCACAGAGTTCAGCTACTCCTTTGTATTGTGATAATCAAAGTGCTATCCAAGTTGCAAATAATTATGTTTTTCATGCTAAAACAAAACACATTGAGATTGATGTTCACTATATTCGGGATCTTGTTCAAGCAAATTTTGTTAATCTCCAATTTTGTCCAAGTGAAGACCAAGCAGCAAACATATTTACTAAGAGTATGCTTGAGGCCAAATTTTTGAAACTACCGGGCATGCCAGGCATGATTGAGGTGAACATTAAGGGGGGATAGTAATATAATGTTCCCCTCTCTTTTGATTTTTCTAGCCAATCTTAAGAAGGGATGTTAGAGATAGTTAAGATTGTCTAAAAATAAAATAATATTTTTAGAATCTTCTTAGCTGTTTTTGAAATTAAAAACATTTAAAAAAAAGAGCTGTTGTAAAAGAAATTTTTAGATTTTAGAATCTTCTAGAAAGCAAGAAGCTTCCAGACTTCAAAGATGTAATAGCTATATATATGTGATTGAGGACAGCTGTTGTACACAGTTTTTTGAATTGAATATATATTTATTTTCAACTCTGTTTCGCCCTATTTTTATTACTGTTGTTATTACTGTTGTTATGTTTTTTTATTGGAACTTTTTTTGCAATATACTCTTCAAATTTCATTTGGATCAGCCATTTCAAGAAATAAAAAAAGCAGCTAAAATCTCTAAATTTATAAAAGCAGACACGTAAATGGATCGCTCAGCGTAAAGAGCAATAGAAATTCAAACATCGTGAATATGGCATACAATTTAATGGATAATTGCAAGAATTAATCCGTATTTATTAGAGGCAGAAAAGAAGGTTCGAGGACATTGCAAAGAAGAAGATAAGATTCGCAGTGGAAAACGCGAAGGAGCGCACAGCTTGTACGTCCATATTTGAAAACGCGTTACCGTTGCATCGTACTCATCATCGACAACATTACATTTATCAATGTTTTTTTCTCTTTATAAATGATAAAATAAAGCATACCATTCATGGATGAGACTGGATGCACGGTAAACGATACGCCATTTAATGACATTAGGTAAAATTGTGCAATTCAACTTTGATCAACTTGGCGGAGAGGCCACCATATGCGAAATTTTAGCGTGTAAACGGAATACGGTAGGTAATTCCAATGCCCAGGTATTTGCCATTAAACAAATTCTGGATTGATTTTGAAAGTGGGGAAAACACGGCAACGTCTATCTATAGCATGCTCGATAGCTGCGCCAACCAATACAAAAAGAGTATGCGTTTTGATTACATAATCCTAAGATATAAAATGAGATGACAATGTGAAAATTGTATACAATGTCTTTCTCCCTTTTGTTTTGTTTTGTTTTGTTTTGGCTCCATTTTAATGAGGGTGCTTTTTAAGGTAATAATGAGTTTGCGAGTGAAGATATTTTAAGCAATTACAATTTATGACATAATTTTAAATTATTTTTAGATCACTTTTGATTTTAAATTATTTATTTATATTTGTATGTGTAAATTCAATTTAAGTTGTTTTTTAATTTTAGATCTTAATTTTTATTATTTTATTTTTGAAAATTAAATTTTATATTTTATTGATTTCTTATGAGTTATTGTGAACAAATTTAACATACTTATATCTGTATTTATTTCTATATTGCATTGTTGTATAAAAAGACATTTATTTATTCATTTTAAATCATTAGAGCTCAATTTAAGATATATTAAAGAAAATAAATTAATAATCAAAAGAACAATTAAAGTATCATAGCAACATTACATTAGCATAAATCATTTTATATCCTTGCATATTTTCTTTTTGTCCTCAATATTGGTTCCAAAGTTAATGAATTGATCCATTTAGGGGTCTAAATGACGAGAACACAACCCTCACATTTTAACTGCTCTAAATCTTTTGCTAAACACCATTGGTCCTAATTGAGATCCAATATCAAAAGGTCATGGAGAAACAATTCAACTATTAGATTTCTACCAATTCATTCTTGTTGACACATATTCATATTGATATGCAAATTAATTTCTAGAGGCATGGATATTATGTTCACATATATAAATCTAAACCAAAATAAAATAAAGTTAATTCAAAATTTAAAGGCTAAACATTTTATTCAAATGATTTTTCCAAAATAAAAATTATTTTATTGTGACACCATTTTTATGTGTATATGATTTTTTAGTAGTAGACCATATTTTTTGAATGCATTTCATTCTTCATTAATTAGTGTAATGTTATTTCACTAACTTGTTAACATTCTCCTATGTTACCACTAAGAACTGCTTCTCTTTCATCGACACCTCATACCAATATTGGGGATGATTGAGATTCTCTTGATTTTATACCTTTATGTACTAAATATCACAAAGTTAACTAAAATAATCATATTATTTCTCCTTTATAAACATATCCCATTATATTTGGGAAAACACATTTAGCTCTTCACAAGGCTATCACTAGAAATGAGGGTTCTCCCAATCATGTACCAAAATCTAGTATTAATGATGATGGTGATTTATCTTCTTGTCAATTGGCTAACCAATGTGTAAATATTTTTAGTACTCTACAAAAAAATTCTTATTTTAAGAAAAAAAAATGGTCTAAAGAAGGTACATTATAATATCTTTAACCATAATAAAATTATAATACTATTAGTTTGGGTTAATCTTCATTTAAGGATAAGAAAATAAATGGAACATAACAAATATTTAAGTTTTTCATTTTGTATAGTTACAACATGATATAATTAGAGTTCGTACATATCCTAAGTCAATTTAGTGGATAGTAATCTTCATTTAGATATCTTCTAATGATAAATTTCATGTTGAATTTATGATTTTATATGAAATATTTTGTAATATTCATCATGAAATATTTTTATCATATAATGAAATAACACTTGAATATAAAATACATCCTCATCTAGATAGAATAAAATTTTGAATGAGTATGAAGTATGGAAGGATCATGTGAAAAAGATAAGAATATGTCAAAATAAAAAAATATTTGCATGTTGATCGACCAAGAAAAATGATCTACAAAAATAAATAATGAGAGATTATCCAAGGGTAGTTGATTGGGATCAAAGAGGTATAATATGACTATATATGCTCAACTCCTAATCAAGGCATGATGAAAAAATGTAATCAAAGGTGATTCAAAATCCAAGGCAAATATTAAATAAAAAATTAAAACTATATATAAAAGATAAAATTATAGAGGTCAAATTAAGGATGGGTAGGATGGATAAAATAAAAGTGAAAAATGAATCCTAAAATCTAGATGAAAATAAAACAGTGAAGTATAATCACGGAAAAGAAAATATATCTTAATCAGATAGGAAAGGTAGTTTAGACAATCATGAAATAGATTAAATCTAAAAACACTAATTAGAAAAGAAGACAAAGCTCTAATGTCAAATCCGAGTACATGTTGGAATATCAAGTTCACTAATTATTGAATGAAAATAATAATAATATATAAAAAATTATAGGCTAATTAAATACATACAACCAATAAGCACAAATTAACCTTTATTAAAATAGAGTTTGATCAATAATTATAATAAATATGTTAAAATAAAGTAGGAAGTTTAGGAGTGCTTAGCTCTAGAATCATTGGTGTAGAAACATTATTAATGTCATACTAAATTTATTTTCTATTATCTATAAATTAATGCCCTTAGTCTAATGGATGTATTAGAGTATATGTAATATCAAAATTTCATATGGTTCAATCATGAGTATTGTGAGGTCAATCTTAGGTACTACAAACTCATTCTAACATGTAGAATCAAATCGTGTCACATGAAAAAGATTCACAATAATGGGCATTAGTATACCTACTTGACTTCACTATCATTAAAGTCAAATGTGTCAACTAGATATATAGGAATTTTGTTGGAATGATCGCTATCTCAAGAAGTGATTGGTTCTCATAGATCAACCCCATTGGTGGATTAGATTAATGATAATGAGAAATATTGAAGGCAACATTGATCAACACGTGGATATTGTTCTTTATCCTTTAAAACATCAAATTGTACTCTAATATTCCTTTTAATTTCCAAAATCTATCATATGTATTAATGACACATATGTCTTTTAATACCAAAACATAACATGTGTTAAGAAATAACTATTCTTCATAATAAATAGTAGGAAGGAACAATAATATTAAGTTTTCAATTTGAATATTTGAATTTTATGTGTATTCTTATTTCCTTTGAGATTGAAATAGATCAATCTTAAATTAGACATAAATAAACAGTAAAAAATAAAATAATAATTTTGAAACATCAAATAAATGTAAAAATATAAATAAAAATAAAAATAAATAAATACAAAATATAGAGAAATAAGTATAAATAAAAAGAAATACAATTACAAATTAAATTATAAACTATATCTAATATAAAAATATATCACTTAAAATATATTATTATATTTAAAATATTCTATCATATAGCAAGAACATACAAATTTCTCCATTATTCATTTGCTAACTTCAATTTCTTTTAAGCTAGGCAGTATTATTTCCCACACTAAATAACAGTTTATATGTTTCCATTAATTTTATTTCTAAATTAATTTATGTATGTTTAAAATTTAAAATCTGATGATGACGTCCATGATGACTTCTCACATTTAACATTTTCTTTAGGTATCCATCGAGATGGTAAGAGAATATTAAATAATTCTAGCTGTAATGCCATACATTCCTATACCACTGACTCTTACAGCCGTTTATATAAGAGGTTACTAGATGACGGACTGAAATTTGATTAAAATTCACGCCCTGTTTCACAAGTGCTTTGAATTATCATTTTCATCCCCAAATCCAAATTTAACCCATTTTTCATTGTCATCTATGTAACAAATGTAGTGTTTGAACAGCGATTTGAGATGCATGCTCAACAACTCCTAACCAATCCTCAGTCAACCACACATACCTAAGAGCATCCCGGCTTCAGTTGATTGCCCAGTGCTCACTCAGAATAAAGAGAAGGGTACATTTCAACCAACTGAGAGTTTCAATTCTCGTGCCTCCAGCGCCCACAAAGTGGATTTGAGCCTGTGCTAAATGCTGAGAGATCGAAAGCATTTTAGCCATTCGAAGGGCGCAAATAAACTTCCGATGGGTGCTCAAATATTTCATTGTAGAACAAAAACCCAAATTATATAAAACAAATTACCCTTCAACGTCCAACATAGGAATGCAAAACTGATGACTTTAAAAGAGGGCGGCACAACCATGGACCGTGATAGTTCCAAAATAAGGTTTAAATGGACCTGCCCAAAACAAATAGATATATTACGATTCTTCCTAATGCTTGGCAATTCCTACGTCTCATCCCAACACTCAACAGATCTGCCTCTCTCATTTCCACCTAGATTTTGAATCTTTGGGGAGTACCTGCCAGGCCAGATTGGTGTGGTGCAGGCGGCGCTGAAGAATATGCTGTGTTTCTTGCAGGATTTCTTTTTATAAACAAGCGCCTGCGGTTCAATCGCAACCTTTGTACATGATAAAATAGTAATGCTTGTGTACGGATTAGTCAAATCTTATAAAAATAGATGACGGACCTTTATATCTAGAGAGGCTTAATGCAAGCTTATAATTGTTGACCTAGACTAAATATTTTATTTTATTTTATTTACGAACGTGCATTTTTTCCTGTCCTGTATGTTACAAGATTGTTTCTAAACTTTTTGTGTATGTTTTTTACATAAGCAATCTATTTCAAGGTGACAGTGGGAAAATAATATCATCAAGTAAAGAATAAATGAAACTATAATATATGTGGTTGACATAGTTACACATAGGCCATTCAAACGCTACAAAGAAATCATGGAGAGACTGTAGCGGACATCATACTTTTGAATTCGGCAAAATCTAACACTCCATTGCAGTCTGAATCAAATCTGCATATCATTTTCTGGCACTGTTGTGGTTCTTGCGTGTGTTGAATTAATCCCAGCGTGGAGAGCACTCTTTGCAGCTCTTCACAAGAGATGTATCCGTCTTTATTCTCATCAAAAATCTTGAATGCTTCCATGAAATCGTCTGATTCATCTTTTTCTTCGTCTTGTTCGCGATTGATGATGAATTTAAATAAATCAACAAACTCTTCGAATTGAAGACCATCGCTAAAATCCTCTGCACCTTTGTTTCTCACTGTTAATCTCAAATCTTCTTCTGACATTAATATTCCGAGTTTGTTTGTGAATCGACAGATTTCATGGACAGTAACGGCTCCATCGGCATTCTTCTCCAGTAGTTCATATACTCTTCGAATTTCATTCAGATCAGCCATTTCAAGACAGTAAAAACGCTGCTATAATCTTCTAAATATATAAAAGCAGACCAGTGAATCGACCGCTCGGCGTAAAGAGCAATAAATATTTAAACAATAAGAATATGATATATAATCTGCTGTCTGGTTGCAAGGGTTAATTCGTATTTATAGGAGGCAGGAAAGAAGGTTCAAGGCCATTGCGAGGAAGAAGAAAGGATTGGCAGTAGAAAACGTTAGGAAGAGCACAACTTCTCCGTCCACTCTAGAAAACGCGTTACCGTCACTTCGTACACATCTTCAATTATCGCGATTCATGACGACTTTTCTCTGTCGAAACAGGAAAACAAAGAAATTAGAACAGTATTAAGATTATGGTATTCCACGATCTGATGTGTAATTTGAGCGTATCTGACGTATTTCGCGAATCTGAATGATCTGAATGTGGAAAGAGGGCAAACGTGTCTCCACTATGTGGAATGCGCTTCCGAGTAGAATAATTATTAGTAAAAAGGTCCTTCTGTCATGTTCCATAGCCGCCGCGCATACAAAAAGAGGCGTGCTTTGATTACATCACTTAATTGTCAAGTTTTGCTGTCTATTTGATTAACAAATATACTTATGTTAGGGGAGAGGACCCACTTCCTAGCATGTTTCAATAGTTGTGATAGTATTTGTTTATATAATGTTTAATATTTTTTATTAATATTGGATCAATAGTTGTGACTTAAAAGCAACCAATCATGCAATGCCACACCAACGCTCAATAAAACATGTTTGAATGCACAATTATTAGTCTCACTTTTTTTTGGGTCTTTTTGGACACTCTGACAAAAAGCATGTTGATGTGGCATTATATTTGATGATGTGGCCCTGAAACCTTAGTTATAAGAAGGGGACTTGCCAAGTAAGCTGTAAATTGAGAATGATTTGAAATTTCCACGTAGGATAATTAAAAGAACGAAATTAGGGTGCTCAATTATTGGATCCTCTCCCCTATGTGGTTATTTTTTCTTATATTTTTGTGAATTTGACATTCTCACATAATTGAATATTTTTAAAACCTTATCTTTTTATTAGAGTTCTAGAATTTTTCTTAATTGAATTTTATATTTATATATTATTGGTTTCTTTATACCAAAATTTAGATTTTTATTGCATCATTTTTCTTGATTTTTTATTTTATATAAAATTTAATAAGTTTAGGATCCACCATTATTTGTATATGTAATTGATTTCTTTATATTAGAATTTAAATCTACTCTTGTTTGCACTTCACTAATATATCATGGAGTTTCATGATTCCTTTTTTTGGTTTTTGTTTATTGAAAAATGGTAGAACATAAAAAAAAATTAAGTGCAAAAGTTACACCATTGTCGTAAAAATAAAAATATATTGATTAGATTCTTCAATATTTTTTCACTGCATTGCATTGACTAATATAGCCTTACCTTTTTCATATCAAACCAACTAGCTTACTTACCAGAATAACTTCCAAGAAACTAATTCTTTTATTATTTACCTAACAATTATTTATAATATAACATTCACATGTTAATTTATTTATTATTATTTAATCTAAACTAACTTATATGCCTATTTAAATATGTAATAAATTCAACATTCCCCCATTATTACATCAATCTAAACAAATGATAAAACATTACCAGGACTAAACATAGTAGCCCTTCTAAAGATTTTTGTGAAACACCTCCACCAAATCTCCCTACTCACCCAAGAAAAGGTAGGTGGACTCCATCAGTGGATCTCCTAATTGTCAAACCTACAAAACCTCTATATAATTGTAGCATAAAAAAAGTAACACTTTTCATGCTTAGATTGGGAATGAATAATTAATGATAAAATGGACTTAATGGTGCCTTATTTAAGGTGTTGTAAAGTGTTTTCTTACACTTTTACACTAATCTAGGGATTTATTAATTAATTGAGGTTAATTAGAGCTTATTTGGCCTCTCAAATTCAAATCCAAGCCTTATTTATGTTAGTGTTAAGTTTTAATTTCGAGATAATTATTTAGGTAGTTTTCCTCTATCGGGTGGTTTTTCACCTGTTTCATTTTTCATGCCTTTAAAAGTCCTGTACACTATGTATTTTACATCTCATCTCATTTTTTGATAATCATCTTGATATTTTGGCAGAATAGTGTTTGTGCTTCTCTTGTATGTGTGAGGGTGGTTTGTTTTCGCACTTTGAGGATCCTGGCAAGGAGTTGCCATCTCCTACATGGTATCAGAGCTCCTCCTCTTCCTCACCTTCCTAGAGAGTTTCTACCGAGAAGATTCAGGTAATGTTTTTGCCTACATTTTGTTTGGTGTTCAAATTTTTCTTGTACCCATTTTCCGTAAAGATATTCATTTTGTCAAATTCACTCTGTCCCTATCTCGGGGGTGATTTGGGTGTTTGGTTCGTGTGAGAGGCGTGAATCCTTTGTTTCAAGCCGTGAGTCTTATTTGGAGTTAGCGAATTTTATTTGCAGGCTAATGGTGGGCGTGAGTCGCAAGTTGCATGTTGAAGGCACGATTTTCCTTTCGAAGGATGCAATTTGGTTTTTGAAGAGGCATTTGAACCCTTGGTAGGCCGCATGAAAGGGAGGCAAAGGCATGATGCAAATCCCTGTAATCGTAATCCCTTGAACGACCGTTGAATTGGTGCAAAGAGGCTATTACTGTTATCATTGGGAGAGGCCACGACTGGTTTCATTTTTGAGGCCTATGACTGCTCTCCTTTTGCAGTCATGATTCTTCTTTTAGAGGTGTGATTTACAATTGTTGAATTTGCAGGTAGAGTTTGGATTATAGAGGTCATGAATTGATTGAAAGAGAGACTTGTGATTTTTTAATCTTGATTTGCAGGCTCAATTCTATGGTTGATTAATTCATTGATACTAGGTCATGAATACTCCTATTCAAGATGATTTGAAGATAGATTTACTATTGGTTGGGCATAGGGTCTCTATTTTTCTCGTCATTATTCTTTGCTAGGCATGAAAAAAATTTACCATTTTTTTAACCTTGCTACAAAAATTTATCACACATTTGTTGCGAAGGTGTCTTTTTGGCCTTTATATGCTCCAATCCTCGCACTAGACATGTGAATTGCTTTAGTTGTCATGAGATAGCAATCAAATCCACAAAAGGAGAAGAAAGTGGTGGATGGGTTAGTGACGAACTAGAGGAATTAGCTTTGGGTTTATGGATAGGGAAATCTCTAATGAGATGTCCTTCTTTATGTTAGTAAAAGAAAGTACTAGGTTTTTTAAGGTAGGAAATGGGTTGAAATAAGATAAATCTAGGTTCAACAATTTGGAGGGTATCAAGTAGTGATTAGTTGAAGTCAACTTCAATACATGCCTTAGGGTGAACTTGAAAGCTTGAGTATCTTTTTGCATTATTTTTGCACCATAAAACTCAACCTAGTTGAGCTACTATGTTTTTGAGAAATGGTCAAAAAGCAAAGTTCAAAAAGGAGAATTCTACCCACATTTGGTAATAACATTTAGATGCTCCATTAGGGTGGAAGTCAAAATACCATGCCTATAAATAGCAGATTTGGCCACAAATTGTGCCCAAAAGCCATAATGTAGGACTGTCTAAACATGTTCAATAGAGAAAAACATGCATGAAATGTAACTCTTGCCAAGGTCTCTAATAGATTCTATAATGCACCCCTATTTTCAGAATGTGTTCTCACCTTCAATCATCAATAAAATCTAGAACTTCATTAGGTAGAATGGATTCAAGAATCTTACCTCCATTATTAGTTTCTTGAGGTTGGGGATTGATGGTAGGCATTCCATTTTTTTTCTAAGATTCTAACTGTTTATTCTTCTCTCCAACATCTAAATTTTGGATTTTTTCATACGAATACCTAGGTCATGTGCTTTTGTTGGGGTTTGAATTACTCTTTGAGGGTTGCAGAATTATATCTTCCATGGCATTTCTATTCGGCTTAGGGAGTTCAAGTATGGTGGTTGTGGGTGTTTATTCTATTTTCCAATGATTTTGAGAGAGCAAGTTGCTAGACTTCTTATGGATGTGAATAGGGTTTCTTTTGCACTTTTTCCTCTATTGACATGATGTAATATCAGATGGGTTGTAAAAAGGACCTTTGTTCACTATTGGAGAGTTGCAGAATCAACGCTACAAGAGGTTTGTTGCTTGCATGCCACATAGGTAGGGCACCGCCAACATGTCTAGCTTACAACTATGAATGTTGATACCAAAAGAATCTATTGTTGTATTTTGTTGCCTCACATGAAAAAAAAGATTTTGAGCCTAAATACAATTTAGGGTTTGTCACAAAATTACGGAAAGCTTGCATACTTAATTCTTCATTGGCAATACCATTATGGATTATCATTGCAAGCTTATAATTAGAGATGAAAAAACTTTATGTTTATAGAGATTTAAGGAAGGCTTATAATCGTTGACCTAGACTAAAATTTTGATTTTATTTATTTACGAATGTAATGCTGCACATTAGTTTTGTGTTGTATGGGTTAATAATTACAAGATTGTTTCTAAATATGCTATGTATATTTTTATATAATTTAGAAGCAATATTATTTCAACATGATTATGGAAAATTAATAACAATAAATAAAATTATAAAATATTAGCAGGCAATATATTTCTTTTGCATAGTTGCACATAGGTCATATAGATGCTACATAGAAATCATGGAGAGATCATAGTGGACATCATACTTTTGAATTTAGAAAATCCTAACACTCCATTGTAGTTTGATTAGAATTATCATATCACTTTCTTGTATTGTTGTGGTTGTTGCACATGTTGAATCAATCTCAACGTGGAAAGAACTCGTTTTAGCTCTACACAAGAAATATATCCATCTTCATTCTCATAAAAATATTGAATGCCTCCATAAAATCATCTAATTCATTTCTTGCTTTGTCTTGTTCATGATTAAAGATGAAGTTATATAAATCAATCAACAAACTCTTCAAATTGAAGACCATTGCTACAATCCTCTGCACCTTTGTTTCTCACTATTAATCTCAATTCATGATAGAATGAGAGTTAGTCCATATTGTAAGTCAATTTATATAGATCTAGTGGATAGTACTCCTCATTTAAATACTTTTTCTAATGATAAATCTCATATTTGAATTATTGGCTTTTCATGACGATTTGTCTAAGATTCATCATGTGAAATATTTTTTTTCATATGGTGAAATAACACTTACATAGAAAATAATTCCCATCTATAGCATAAACTTTCAAACGAGAGTATGAAGTATAGAAAGACAATGTGACAAACGATAAAAATATTATCAAAATAAAAAAATGTGTCCATATATATTAACCAATAAAAATGATCTAGGAAAATAAACAATAAGAGATTATCCGAGGATTGTTGGTTGGGATCATACAAATATATGACTATATATGTTCAATTCCTGATGAGAAAATGTAATCAAAGGTGATTTAAAATCGTAAACAAATAAGAAATAAAAGAATAAAATTATATACGAAAGATGAAAACATTAGAAGTCAAATTTAGGTTGAGAAGGATGGATAAAATAAAAGTGAAAAATGAATCCTAAACTCTACATGAAAATTAAAAAACAATGAAGCATAAACGATGATAAAGAAGAAGATGCGTTGAAAGAATTGATGGAAGCTTTTAGTGATTTCGATCAGAATAAAGATGGGCACATTTCATCAAACGGGCTTCACCGTTTCCTATCCACAATGGGATTTATTCTGCAGAGGCAACACCCGCTACACTGCCAGGAAGCATGCGAAGGAGGATTCAAAGCATTTTTTAGGCCATTCGATATGCAACAAACCTTCCATGCACGCCTAAACATTTCTAGCTGTAGAGAATCAAAATCAAGGGAGAATTCTCTCAAATTATAAACACCCAACTACTCCTTCAAGCTGAAGAATGAAACTTATAGAACAGTTCTTAATACTTTACTGAGAAATCAGATTGAAAATCATAACACTCAAAAAATAATAATCAATGAACAATGGATCTGCTCTGAAACTGAGAAAACAACAAAGCTAAAATGATTTTCTGTATCATTCATCTCTGTAAATCTGCTACAAATAACTCTATATAAAGAGTTTTGAGACAACACCAATAAAGGAAAAAACTCATGCGAATAGGCTGCATGAAAAAGAAAGCTAAAGAAAACAAAGCTCAGTAAAGGAAAGATGCCAAAGCATCGAACAAGTTTTAAAGAGCAAAAAAAAAAACTAAGCAAAAATCTAATCCGTATTGGTTCATGCGCATGTCTTCACAAGCACAATCCAACACAGAACGAGTAACCAGCTTTTTACATAAGCAATCTATTTCAGCGTGACTGGAAAATTAATATAAAAATAAAGAATAAATAATATTATAAAATATTAGGAGACAATATATGTCGTTTACACAGTTGCACATAGGCCATTTAAATGCTACAAAGAAATCATGGAGAGACTGTAGCGGACATCATACTTTTGAATTTGGCAAAATCTAAAACTCCATTGCTGTCTGAATCAATTTGGCACTGTTGTGGTTGTTGCGCGTCTGGAATTAATCCGAGCGTGGAGAGCACTCGTTGCAGCTCTTCACAGGAGATGTATCCGTCTTTATTCTCATCAAAAATCTTGAATGCCTCCATCAAATCGTCTGATTCATTTTTTTCTTCGTCTTGTTCGTGGTTGAAGATGAATTCATATAAATCAACAAACTCTTCAAATTGAAGACCATCGCTACAATCCTCTGCACCTTTGTTTCTCACTATTAGTTTCAAATCTTCTTCTGACATTAATATTCCGAGCTTGTTTGTGAATCGACAGATTTCATTGACAGTAACAGCTCCA